>JBBYHO010079324.1:0-46186 GCA_038382025.1 Adansonia gregorii
AAAAGTTTAAAAATATTTATTTTAATAATTATTTTAATTTTATTTTTAAATGATATATTTAAAGTGATTAATCTACATTTTAACTTATGAGTTAATTTAAAATTCATATTGAATTTAAATAAATAAATATAATTTAATAAAAATTTAAAAAATTTATTAATTATTTTATTTTTAAATGATGTATTTAGAGTAATGATTTACTCAATAACTCTAAATCAATTAAAATTTATATCTGATTTTAAATAAATATTTATTAATAAAATTTAATTTATAAGTAATTTATAATTAATAATAATTAAATTTATAAAATAAATATAATTCTTTTGTGAAATGAAAATACGACACTAATATGTATTTATTTTAGACAACTTTAACTATAAAAAATATATGTATTTATTTCGTATAATTTTAATGCAATAGTGGATTAACTGCACCCAAATGTTGCAAGTCAATATGGGTGTGCAGTCGGTCCACGTTTCTGACAAGAATTACTGACACTAAGCAATCGTTTCCTGTTTTAATCCGTGTATATGATGTACATATATACCACGTGATTTGGACATTGATTCCTTCACTGTGATTAATGGAAAGAAAAAAAAAGCGGGGATATTATGGTAAATTCAGGGACTTATGCCGTGGTGGTCGCCACCTAAGTGGGGTATGACTATGATCTCAGGCGTCACGATGTGTGTGCCACGTAAGATTTGGGAGCCAACTGGTAAAAAAAGGGAAGAAAGGTCCGAGATATGTAGATTTGGAGGGAAAGCCGATGACAGGGGGGTGGTTTGGGGAATGGCGGTAAAGTCAATCGATCAGAGCCGTCCAGCCATAAAAGCAAGGACAATTGTAGTGTTAGAAAGGCAAAGATTTGATTTGATTTGATGAAACAAAAGTAAAACTAAAAACGTCGGGCCAGTGTCCCCCACGCGTCTCAGTCATCTTCGACTACAACAACAATTACCCTAAACCAAACCGGCATCTTTTCTTTATCGAGAGAAGCGAAGCAAAGAGTGAACTACAAGCGAAGTGTCGATTTTATATTTTTTCCTCAGTCGAGAAAGAAAGACAAATAGATTCAATCTTTTTAATAAAAAACATAATTTGTCATTAAATTAAGAAAACGAAAACAAATGCTAGAGGATGAATTTGTATCTAAGAAAATTTGTGGTTTACTTATTTTGTTTATTGAAATAAGATGTGCATTTATTACTATATTTTGATAAATTAAATTTATCATTAAATTTTTATAATCATTAAATTTTAAGTTTACCGTCATAGTTTTAATTTTAAAATAAATTTATAATCATACTTAAAATTTTGAAATAATTACAAAATTTACAGAAAAATATATTCCTTAGAAACTGTTTTATAAATAAAAAAATTAAAATGACGTGAAATAAAAAATAATGAAACTAAAATTTGAAAATATTTTTAATTCATTCTTTTATTATGATTTTTTATTAAAATATAATGCCGCCGGTTTTTTTCTTCTTTCCTTTTAATTTTTTATCAAATAAAATATCACACAAACCTTTTTCAATTGACATGGTGACATCCCTATCATGTAATTTTTAAGATTATTTTTTAAATTACAAAACAACTTCTAATGAAATATTATATGAGATATTTTTTGATAGTTAATTTTAATAAAATTTAATTAATTTTAAAATAAAAATATAATATTGAAATTACGCCCAAAAAATTAATAATAAATTTAAACTAACTATTCACGTAAATAGAGAAGCAAATTTATCTTAATCATCATTTCTTTGTCCCCTTACACGTGTTTTTTTTCATAGATTTAAATTAAAATAATGTTGAAGACAATAAATACATAATTATCTTATACTACAAATTCTCACGAAGGAAGTCAAAATAATTTATTTGTCTTCAATGACAATGCAATAAACAAGTTTTTTTTTTTTAATTTATTTTCCCAGTTGACTAGTGTTTGAATGATATGGCTTTGAAAATTAAAGTGCAAAAAGTATTATACAATGTTTTTGTTTTCTTTCTTTCGATTTCTGCTAATTTATATTGTCGAAGACAACGTTGAAGTATGACGTTTCGTACTATTTATAATGTATATTTATTCAATGGCCGCCATTGACGCCATTCTTTAATTTCGGTGGAAGTGTTTTTTTTTTTAATGTATCGAATATGTTTATCGATTTATGGGTATATATTCAAACGTTAATATATTAAAAAATATGATTTTTTGGTACAAATTTAAAAAATATTGTATTGATTTGAATATTTACATATGTAACAAGCAAGATGATCGACAATTTAATGGTTAGCTTATAAAATTATTAATTATACATAAAATTATAATAAAATTTAAATAAATTAATTTTATATTGATACAATAAAAAGTGTTCATGGGATAAATTGAGTTATTTGCAATGGACATAATTACCTCATTTAATTTTTTTGAATTTAAATATTACATATTTAAAATAGATATGAATTCAAACAATATAATTATTATTTTGCAATCGGTCTGAAGTAGAGGAGGATACAAATCCTTAAATATTGATTGTCTGTTAAATGCATAAATTCATACTAATAAAACTTCCAAACTGTATATCTTGAGTACAGTACTAAAAAAACTTTCGAAATTTCTAATAGTCCCACGCTTCCCCCATATTTTCTTCATTTATTACTACACCCATGCCCAAAGTATAATTAATAATTGTGTTCATGGCAAGGCAATCCCAAGATCCCAACGGGTGAATTTGGGTGGCCACTTCGCCCACGGCGAAGATTTTTGCCTAGCATTTCCTTTAAAAAAAATATTGGTGAAGACGGTAGCAAATCCAGGCTGTATGCAAAAGGTATAGGTAGAACCTCATCTTCACCAAATTTCCTGCTCTGCAGGAACAGCATATGATGAATGACGTAATATTATACATGTGACTATGCACAATAAGGGAGGGCAACTGGGTAACGGCATCCGTGGACATATGAAACCTTGGCTGAGTGAGGACGGAGGCAGTGAATGGCCCCCCCCCCGGGACCTAGAAAGTGGCAGCAATGGGCCACCGCACCCACCCCAATGCCAGTGATGGTAGTAATTACTATTTTATTTATTAAAAAATATTGTTAATTTCTAAATAAAAAAAATCTGTTATTCCACTTTAAAATATTTCCCAATGTTAATTTGCCGTTAAGGTAAGACTAAGTGATACCTATTGAAAACTTGAAGTACTACTTTCAAAGGCTCTTTGGTTTTTCTTTTCTTCGATCACTTAAATCCAAAAACTTGTCGAACTCATTATTATTATTATTATTATTACTATTATTATTCACTCTAAAATGTAACAGTTCCCTTACAGGCTTTTAGAGAAAAAGCCCTCTGACAGACCCCTGTTCGGACAAATTCTCAATGGACCTTTCGGAAAGAAGCCAATGCATGAGACAAACCAGCATTAACAACCCCAGATCAGCACCACCCACCATCATCTCATTTCTCTTCCTCCCTTGTTACGTCAAGGCCACACTGTGCTAGCTAGCTACCTCCTGCACTGCATGCAATGCCCTATTGGCATCCCTTTGTCCTTAATTTGGTGGATCCACATGCCTCCCCTCATTCATCAATGAGGTTTTTGGGAGTTTTCTTTTCAGCTCAAACATTTTTCTTCTGCTTTCTGCCTTCATGGCTACCCAATTCTAATCTTAGCGCTCTGGTTTTTTTTTTTTTTTAAGGCTTTTACTATATATGCAACATGTCCTTTTGTTTATTTCTTTCTTTTCCTTTTTGTTAGTCGACTCGTTTTTTAATTGCTTGTCATGTCCATGGGGTGGCCTTATTTTTTCTTGGCTAAAATTTTAAGAGAAACATTATTAAAGCTAGAAACTCAATACAATTTAAAGCTGAAATCATCTTAAGCTTACTTAATTTGAGCTTTCCTGAATGAACTAGAGATCTGTTTTTTTATCATCTGGGATTTCCTTGGTGCTGTGCGAGGAGAGAGGGGAAAAAAAAAAAGCCTTATTCCTTTTTCCTGGCTTCAAAACTTCCTTTTTATCATTGTACACACACGAATGTCTACCGCATGGAATGCATTTGGCAACATCATTCACTAACAAAACTAATCAAAGGCTCTATCGTCCATCCCAAAGCACTCAAACTTTGATTTGATTTTTTTTCCTTACTAACATTCGTCACACTATCAAATACTTTAAAATATTATCAATGCCCGCAGCAACGACACCCACAACCAAACACTGTAATCTGAGCCACTATCATGATTTTAAATTACGTTGAAAACAGATTAATGAAGAATTAACGGCCACAGATTGTGGATGTTTTCAGGTTTAAATTTGGTCATTTCTTTTCTTTTTTCATTTTTTTGGTAGTTATTTTTTTTTTCATTTCATTAAACTTGGATCATATTTTTTTTCTCACTAAATCTGTATGGTAATGGAGAGGCACAACATCGCAAATAACATTGAATTAAGCCAGCCCAGAAGACTAGAAGAGTCAAACGTGAAAAAGGACATTCGCATTAAATAACAAAAATATATAGTAAATTGAAAATATATAACTGAAGATAAATTTAGAACTGTAAGGAATCAGTGAGACACTCAGGGCGATGCATGTAATGGCTTTAAATATTTGATAATATATATTTATTTATACTTTTTTCTGGTGAGTGGCGAGTGGCGACCCCATTTAGCAGCCTCCTATATTTTGTGTTCAACATTTTTTAATATTAAGGTCGGTTATTTATCATAGCCCAAAAATCACATTACAATTAAGTCCCCATAGACATGCGAAACAGTGCAAATCAAACGACCAATTTCCTATCATCACAGCTGGGAGTATCCAACGTAGCTAATAGTTAATTATGAGTTTGGTCTATAGATTATGTGAAAATGTTCAAACTTTCTTCTTTCCTCCTTCTCCCCTTTCATTTACCGTGGCAAAGCTAATGGCGGGAGATAATATTTGGAATAAGAAAAGAGAAAAATATTGAAAATAGAAAAAAGCAAACACTACTAGTAATTTGGCTTTGATTTGATGTATTGCATAAATTATATTGTTGACTAGGGTTAATATTGGATATAAATATATGTCCGCTACTAATATATTTAATTTTTAAAATTTTTTTATATCTATTCAGAGAATCATAACGATATATCTATGTTCGAGGTAGGGTAAAAACCCACATTATTGCTGGCAAAAATATCATGGGCTATTACAGAATATTTTGCACACAGGATGTCATCTTGTGCAACATCTCTTTCCCTTTCCCTTTAACTTTCCTTAAAAAAAAAAATGTGTAGTAAGTATGCATCTCGTGGTAGCTAGCTGCACGGTCCTTACAGCACAAAACATATGCCTTAATCCATGACATTAAGCCAATTTTTTTTCATTAGTAGGGCTGATCCTTTTATAATTACATAACTGCAAATAAATCTTTAGGATTAGCATTAATCTATAAAATCAAGGGGCTCCACATCAATGTGGGGTTCAGCCCTCGATGGTCAAAGAGTGGCGTCAAATTCCATCAGGAGAGTGAGACCAACTAGCATCTGTGTTAGAACTGAGGATGGAGTCAGACTTGGACGAGGAGGATTCACCTCTATTATTGATTTCACAGCCTGCAGGGATCAAAATTCTTCGCTTAATATCTATAAATAAATTAAGCTTCTACCCCTTCATTGGAGCAAACCAAGCCATGATGACGATTATGTCTTTTGTGTTTATCCTACAAATAAAATAATAGCCTTTTGTTATTCCTTCTTCCGTGGGTTATTTCCATTAAAAAAAAAAATGGAAAAAGGAAGTTCAACTGCATGCTAACTATAGTAAGATTTAACTTTATGTAATATTTTTACACTTGAAACTTAAAAAAAAAAAAAAATTAAAAAAAATCAAAATGGTGTAACCAAGTGGGCATGAGGTGCGAGGCCTCAATGCGTGGCTCATGGTTTTGCAAATTTACTTGGTGTAAAAGAGACAACGTTTCAGCGGCGAAGTTTTTGGGATCTAGGGAGAATTTCTTTTTATTTATTTGTTTTCTATAAAAAAAAGCCATATAAGAATAATGAAAAATTTATTATTGCCAAGATTTACACCTGTTAATGTTATCTCTCAGAAAAAAAAAAGCCCTTAAGTTGAGACAGTCAAACTAGAAATTCGGTTTCTTAAAGCAAAATGTTGAAGGCTTGAACCTTTTAGGAAAATAGTGGGTTTTTTATTAAAATAATATTAAAATTTTTTTTATTTACGATTTTAAGTTTTTTTGAAAATTATTTATCGAAATAGATTAATTTTAAAAATCTATTGAAAAATCGACATTTGAAATACCCGATTTCCCAACATAAAATAAAAATTGTAAAATTCAGTTGGAAAATTGCCCAATCAAATGGCAATTTCCTAGCATTTAGGTGAGAAATCGTTATTTGATTTGGCGATTTCTTAATTTCTTAACGTAATGTATGAAAAATCGACAAATAAAATGCTGATTTCTCAACCAATTGCAAAACTTGTATAGAATTGACAAATAAAATACTGATTTCTCAATGCAATTACAAAACTAGTAGACAATTGGACTCATATAGTTGGGAAATTGTCATTTCATCAAGCGATTTCTTAACATTTTATTTTTTTTAAATTTTTTTTTCTAAATTATAAGGGTCACGAAGCTTTTACCGCCTTTACAGAGGGATATGACAGAAGTCATGTCCTTCTAAAGTCATGGGTATTTTTACCCATGACCTTTTCATCAAATGCTTTAGGCAGTGTTTGATGGAGGGATGGATGGAGCTCTCTATAAAAGGGCTCCCTCCTTCGATTTTATTTTATAAAATGAAGAGAATAGTTTTACGAAGAGAATAGAATTAAATTAAGGTGTTATTGAGAGTTAAGTAATCTAGTTAAAGCTTTTCATAGGTATGATTTAATTTTATTCGTATAAATTTTTTTGAAAGTATATTATATTTTCATTTGTAAAAGTTCATTCATCTTGACTATAATTAATTATACGTAATATTTATTTTAATTTTTATGTTTGAGTTTTTAGATAATTCACCTTAAAATCATACAATATAGTTGGATTGTATTAGTATTTTTGGTTGAAATATTAGGGTGTCGTCAATTTTTATTATTAAATATAAATTATTTAGTAATGGTTGAAGTGATTTTTGTTGTAATCAACTTAATTTTTTGTTTACTTAATGATTGCAAGGAAGAAGTTGAATTTAACTTTGAAGCATTTAAATATTTCAAAGGTATGTGAATTTTTTTGTAGAAATTTGTTTAATTTTTGTTTTAAGGCTAAGTAAGGATGAATTTAAATGAAAATTTTTATTGCAGAAAAATTTTTGATCAATTCAATGGCGTCATCATCATCATCATCATTATTGAGATTATAAGAGTATTACATATCATCAAAGGTATTATCTGAGCTACTAAAATTTTGTTAATGATATATTTAAAATAGTATGAATTATAAATTTTTCAAGTAATGACACATGACATAGGTGGCTGTTTAATGCTGCTGCAATCATGGGCATGGTATTGGCTTCCATTTTTTTGTACCAATGGTTAGAGAAAATTATGTATATCCCCTTACGTTAAGGTAATAAATATAAATACTTAATTTATTCTTGAAGAACTTGTAATTGCATGTGAATTATTCATATTTTATATGCATTTGAATAGATGGTGCGGTTCAAAATAGTTTAGTCATACAACTACGGACGTCGAAAGCATTAGAGTATAACTAGTTTGCATGGGACATAATAAGGTAAATTTTGTAATAGTTAACCTTAAGTACATGCATTTTTAAGCCAACGTATTGCATATGATCAGTAATATTTTTTTTCTATTTTTTTCATAGTTTCTATGAAGGCCATACATTGCGGACAAAATTGTGGAATGCCTCCCATCAGAAGCCTTCCAATATAGCCACATCAGAGAGCAAATACAATATTAAGATGATTTCAGGTTGTGGAATGGCACCAGGCGGATAATGTCCTACGCTAGTTTGGGATGCAATAAGCAATCCCCCAACCACCTATGAACCTTGACGAAGTTTTGACATGCGCAGTAATAATGCAAAAAACTGGGCCAAAAGGCATTCAAATTGGATCCAGTTTTGGAGAAAACATTACAGATGGAGTGTTAAGGGTCTTGAAATTATGAACAACAATTTCACACCATTAGATGAATACGTCAGATGGTTTTAGTCTCAAGGCTAGCCATTTATTTTTCCATCGTCGGGACTTCAAGCTGCGAGGAGTAAGCCACATGATCAAGAAACTTCCAATCCAAACCTTCCTATGGAGCTTCACAGGCATACTCAATGGCATGGAATTAGTTGGAGGATGAATCAACTTATTTCAGCAGAGGTTGACGATAGCAATGCACCTAGGATGTCCTTCAGTCATCCTGAACCAAAGCATGATCTTGAGGTATCATCCAGTTGCAGATATTCATTCAGTCATGGTAGGGATGACGATGATAGGTATTATCGGTCGAAGGCATGCACTAATAGTTAGATGCCAACCTTTTGACTCCTATATCAGTTGCAGTATATATGTCTCGCATATATTAGTTTAGAACCCCTTTGGATAGCGGTACCCTCCCTATTTTTGACCCACCACATGCTGCTTCCTCTAGTAGTGGGTTAGGGTTTTTCTATATGCGGACATTAATAGTGTTATAAGTGAACATAGGGATTTTATGTCAACTCAAGAAAAAGCCACCGAAGAAAAAGCACCGATGGTGGAAGTAAGAGCCCAAAAACATTAAACTTGAGGCATACGTGGCAATGAAGATGAAAATGTTGAACGAAGAGTATTGCCCTCACGTAATAGGAGAGCTCCTCATTTTTGTTCTACACCGCACGATAGGGCACCCCGTCAATAGATATAAACTTGTATATGACACTTGTATTATACAGTTATATAGTTATATAGTTTTACAATATTATACAATGCTGTAAGTGTTAAACATTTGTATTATAAAGTTTTTTTTATGTTTCTTATGTTGGAAGATAATTAATAATAATTATTTTATTATTATTATTATTATTATTATTTTTATTACATTGATATAATTTATATTAGAGTACTTAAAGAGGTTACATGTTCAATGCATTATATCGTTATTATTATATTACAATAATTAATAACTATATGTTGAAGATAGTTTATAATAATAATTATATTATAAAAATTAATTTTCTCTAGTAATTATATTATTTTCTATAATATGTGTTTCTATTATTTATGTTTCAAGATATATAAAAAATAATTTTAATTGTATTTCATTAAAAAAAAAGAATTTATATCATGAAATTAAAAGTGATAAATTTTACAGATATAAACAGTTAATTATATAAAATATAATCTTAAATAAAAACTGATAATCAATGATGCAAACTTGCCCTAATGTGTCAACTTAATAAAGACAATTTTTCAGGCTATGGCCTTCATTTCTACATAGTCCACAATGCTTTGGCTGGCCTCTCTCCCGAAGGTCCATTTCATTATGAATTTGACTTGATTTTGGTCGATTTTTGAGATCTCTTTGTATTTCTGGATTAGGCACAGTTGTGGACCATTATATTCTGGCGAATAAGCTTCATTCTTGACGAGTTGGAACTCATGTCGATAAACATTATTTACAATCTCTAGTCTATAAATATTGTCCACATATAGCATGCAATTTATATGGATATGAGCACAAGTAGCAACACCATGTGAGCATGGGTACCTGTGTGCTTGGAACTTCCTACAGTCACACCACCTCTCATTAAGATTTACTTTGTATGTCGAAGCCATAACTTCCTCTTAGGGGTTTTCTAACTCCTCAACCAAGAAAGATTGATTTGTTCATGTAAACCCATGAACAAAGTGTGAATTAGTTTTTTTTTCAATTTTCTTTTATGGCATTTGTGACTCTTTCACAATAACTGTGCCCGGCTACCATTATTGCAATATGCTTTTTCCTCATTACCGTAAATAGTTCTGTTAATCCAAAATATATGGCTTTCACGAAAGCTATTATAGGAAGATAACGAGTCCCCTTCAATACTGAATTTATACATTCGGCTATATTTGTCATCATATGTCCATATCGTCTTTCTTCATCATATGATTGTGCCCACTTCTCTCGTGAGATCCTATTGATCTAATTGATTGCTTCTATATTCTCTGCATGAAGATTTTCATACTACCACTAAAAATGGAATCATCGTAACTCGTACGCTGAAAAAAATAAGGTGTTAATTTTTGGACTTATTAACAACTTATAGATAAACATTAAAATTGATAAGATTGTAAAAGAGTAAATAACCATAAATGCGATTACATACCCATGTTAACAACTTGTTGACGCAACTCTTTATTGTTAAACCTCTTAATAAAGTTGGCTGCAATATATCGAATGCAATACACAGAATATGCATGCAGAGGTTACTTGAGTCTCTTATCACAGATTTTATAGATTTGTGTTGATCAGATATTAAGCATATCCCAAGATGTGTAATTGCATATCTACATGAGTTGCTAAGAAAAAAATGACCATGCCTCTTTTGTCTCACCCTCTACAGTGGCAACGGTAATTGATATTATGTTTCAATTGCCATCTTGTGCAACAGTTAATAGTAATGTTCCTTTGTATTTTTCATATAAGAATGTACCGTTTACTTGAACAACAAGTTTACGGAAGCGAAAGCCTTTAAAACAAGACTTGAATGGCCAAAAAGTCAATAAAAAATACCCATACCTTGCACTATTCGATGATCATAGTATGCAGGTATAGTTTGTAATTCGACTATTGTACTAGGAACAAAATGTTGCATTGCACCAAACTATTTTGGGAGATCATTGTATGATTTATCCTAATCTCCATATAGTCAAACAATTACCTTCTGCTTTACTATTTACACTTTCGTATAGAAGGTCATGTATCCATACCTATTCCGTATTTGGCAACCAAAACTAAAACGAAATGGCCAGATTTGCTTGTACCAAGGAAAAAATGCATGAACATATCATGTCAGAATCTAGTTTTATGTGATCTTGTGAAATACAACTAGATGCACAAGTATGAGGCTCATTATACTTTCTAATCTCCCATATTAGTGTCTTCTTCAATAATCTTGCCTTTACACTCTAGTTGCAACCCGCACCATACATTGTACATTGTTTGTGATATCTGATCGACAAGGATTCTACTACTCTATAATCTTTAGAGTTCTTGATATTGTAGTGTTTTATAGCAGAAACTGTGGTCTTTTTTATTGCGAATTGCATCCCAAAGCAGAGCTTACCACTCAATGGATTCCAGCTTGTCTGAGACCCTAACGTTTGAGCATATTCAGGAAATTCTACTACATGCATTGCATCCAGATCGAGGGTGCGCATATTAAGAAGTGGCTTATATTGATGAAAAAGATTGCTAGCTCCATTAATAAATGACAAATGGAAAGCACTGATATCTAGGTTAGGATCATGGTTGCCAACGCTATCATTAGCTTTAACATACTCTTCAGGCTCACTAAAGTCACCAACATAATCACCATGAGCTCTATATGATATTTCAGGATTAGTAGAAGATGAACTTGGCCTTCCATATTCCATTTCAACACCTTTAATTGGAGAGTGTATTATTATAAAGTTGTTTGGCTCATCATCTTCATCACTAGGAACTATTTGTGACACAGATGAATAATGAAAGGATTCATACAAATTATTCATCACCGCTTATGCATCTGAAGGAGATTGACATTTAGGATTCTCAAATTGCCATGACATATGCGCATTTGCAGTATGCATGTATGAAGCTTCAGCATCATGATGTACATCTTCAAGGTTGGCATGTACACCGACATTAGGAAATTACTGATGATTATCAAACATGATTCTGAAATCATTATCATCTTCAAACAGGAATGTCCTATGTCGGACGCATCCTTCTTTCGTGGAAATAAAAAGTCTATACTTGATATCTGATACCATGGTTCTGCTTGTCGCTCTGATTTTTGTACTAATTTTTACCTTTAATTCCTCTATTGTAATGTTTTTGTCAATACTAATAGTTCTAGGATGGTCACTTTGAAAGGTAACACCTTCTTTGTTGTTGACAATTTCTCCATTAAAATAGACAAGTGCAACAAATCTATTACTCATGTTGGTAAGATGGAAATAACTCTAAACAAAATGCTAACAATTGAAGACAAAGAAAACAAAAGAAGAGAATGAAGAAGCACTATCACTAAACTCAAAAAGCAACAATAGCAACTAAGAATGAAAAATGAAAATAAAAATGATAATGATGAACTAATATTTATAATGTAACATAGTCAACAAGATTTTTTTCCCATTCAAAATGTCTAAGTTTATCCCATGCATTAGTCTAATCTTTGCTGTGTGATATTTACAATCCATAGATTAGTCTCATCAACTAAAGATAATATCAGAAGGAATCTGATTTCTATGCATTAGTTTCATCAACTTATTTCATATAAGAAGAAATTTGATTCCCATACATTAGTCTCATAAACTTATTTCACATCAACAGAAATTACATTTCTCATGCATTAGTTTAATCAACTTATTTCATATCAGAAAGAATCTAATTCCCAAGCATTAGTCTTATCAACTTATTTTATATCAGAAAAAATCTAATTGTATGCATTAGTGTCATCAATTTATTTCATAACAGAGAGAATCTGATTCATATGCATTAGTCTTATCAATTTATTTTATGTCAGAAGAAATTTGATTGCATGCATTAGTTTTATCAATTTATTTCATATCAGAAAGAATTTGACTCCTACGCACTAGTTTTATCAACTTATTTCATATCAAAAGACATCTAATTGCATGCATTAGTCTCATCAATTTATTTAATATCAGAAAAAATTTGATTACCTTACAATAATCTTATCAACTTATTTTGTTTAAAAAAATCCAATTTTCATACATTAGTCATGTCCTTCCAAGCGTAAATAAAACCTAAACCTTAAAACTTAAACTGTGTTATGAAATATGAAATCGTCAGATGATTCGATGATTTCTCAAAGTGATAAAAAATTTCACAAAATAAAAAAAATTCACTTGGGAAATCGCTCGACTATATAAGTCTAATTGTGCACTGATTTTGCAATTACGTTGAGAAATCGGTATTTTATTTATCGACAATGCATCGGTTTTGTAATTGGTCGAGAAATAGGCATTTTATTTGTCGATTTCTCATAAATTACATAGAGAAATTGAGAAATTTCCTAATCAAATGGCGATTTCTTACCTAAATGTCAGAAAATTGCTATTTGATTTGGCAATTTTCCTATTAAATTTTACAATTTTCATTTCGAGTTGAGAAATTAGCATTTCAAATATTGATTTTTTAATAGATTTTTAAAATTAACCTATTTTAATAAATAATCTTTAAACAATCTAAAATCGTAAATATAAAAATTTAATATTATTTTAATAAAAAAGTTAAAATAGTGTTGAAGCACCACCCCACGCAAGCCTAGCAGCATGATTCATTTTGTACCGTGGTCCATGTGTTGCTTCCTTAAAAAATCTCACAAAGTAGGACGTCATCGATGATGATGAATAATAGCATAATATAGTAGTACAATGATTTATTTTTTAATTTTTGGGTTCAAAAGTGGTACAGTGGATTTATTCGATTCGATGCTGTCCATTCTCCTAAGACTTTTTTATGTAAATAATATAAATTTTTTTATTTATGAAAATAGGTCATTTTCATATTATTTACCGAAGTAGGCCAATTTTTTAAATTAATTGAGAAATCACCATTTCAAATGACGATTTCTGAATTTATAAATTTTAGTTGAGAAATCGCCAAATCAAATGGCAATTTCTCAACTTGTTATAAGAAATCGTCAAATGAGATGACAATTTCTCAATAATTGCAAAATCTGATGAACTTTGGTGATCGAAATTTGGAAAATTAGAACATAATTGAGAAATCACAATATCACATAGCGATTTCCCAGCATAGGAATTTTTTTTTGACTTTTTTGTCTTTTTGTTAAATTATAAGGGTAACTTACCTGTCACCTTTATAATTTAGCCTTTATAGAGGGCTATGACTTCTGTCATATCCCTCTAAGGCCTTTGTTTGATGGAGGGACGGAGTGAGCCCTTTATAAAAGGAGCTCCCTCATTCCTCTTCTCGATGTAACCCAAACAAAAAAAAAAATCTATAAGAAGAATATAATCAAATTAAGGTGTTATTGAAAGTTAAGTAATCGAGTCAAAGCTGTTTTACAGGTATGGTTAAATTTTATTCGTAAAAGTAATTTTTGATATAATAATATAATTTTTTTGTAATTATGTTTTATTTTCATTTGTAAAAGTTCATTAATATTGACTATAATTAATTATACGTAATATTTATTTTAATTTTTATGTATAATTTTTTAGATAATTCATCTTAAAATCATAC
The DNA here is from genome assembly GCA_038382025.1 of Adansonia gregorii. NCBI lineage: Eukaryota > Viridiplantae > Streptophyta > Magnoliopsida > Malvales > Malvaceae > Adansonia > Adansonia gregorii. The sequence goes on from JBBYHO010079324.1 coordinate 14,447, forward strand.
ACTTTAGTTTGATTGTATTGGAATTTTTGGTTGAAATATTAGGGTGGTTTCAATTTTTATTAATAAATATAAATTATTTAGTAATAGTGAAACTGATTCATGTTTTAATTAAGTTAAATTTCTGTTCACTTGATGGTTGCAAGGAAGAAGTTGAATTTAACTTTGAAGCATTAAAATATTTTAAAGGCATGCGATTTTTTTTAGAAATTTAGTTTAATTTTTTATTTTAAGGCTAGGTAATGATGAATTTAAATAAAATTTTTTATTGTAGGAAAAAGTTTGATCAATTCAATAGCGTCATAATCATTATCATCATTGTTATTGAGGTTACAAAAGTATCATATATCGTCAAGGGTATTATTTGAGGTACTAAATTATAAATTTTGTTAATGATATATTTAAAAGTAATCTTTTCTCAATGCCATTATTTCAGATGATAAAACATATATCATTAGAGTATAGAATTATGCAGACATAATATTTATCTCTATCATATTAAAAAAAAAGAGAGATCATTAATTCTTGATTAACTAATCTTTACAATCATTTGAAAATTTGATTAACTGGTAAAAATTTATTCTCACCTATAGGGTTTTACTCTTGTTAGGTAATCTAGATCTCAAAATATTTAATAAAATTTAAAAAATCCTTTATTTTTCAATTGTTTGATTAGTCTAGGATTATCAAACACACTTTTCTTAATATTAAGATTGATAATTAATTTATTGAACCTTCAAAATTCATTTTTTATTTAATTTATAATGCTAAGTTTCAAGCACATAGTTTGGGTTATATTTATATATAAAAAAAAGCACAAAAAAAGTTGATGATTAAATAAGTTATCATAGAAAATGAATCTTTTTGTAAGCGGGACCGACTTGTCGAAATTGAAACCCGTCAAGTGGGGTCCGTAGTTACATGAGAAAGAAATTCAATAGAAAATAAATAATGGTGTTGGCAAAATTTAAAAAAAAAAAACAAATAATGGTAGCTTGAATTTTTTTCCCTTCCCATTAGTTTGAAATTTTTAGAAATAAAATACTAATAGCATTTGACATTTTTATTTGCTAATTATTAATGTATAAAAACTCAACCTTAGAAGTTTTTCTTAGCCAAAAGTTTACAAGTATATTTGGAATAAATAAGATAACTGATAATAATACTTTGCTCGATAAGTTGATAATAATCACATAAGAGCTTGTGATATATATATTTGTCTTTCTTACAATTTTACAAATAATTTATTAATGACTTTTTGAACAGGATACTTGGTTGAAAACACAATCACAGAAAGAATCTTTTGAACCACCGAATCCATTAATTGAAGACTATTTAAGAAGAACCAAATTTTACCATGCAGCCCTAATTAATCATTGTAAATATGAGGTAGGACTAAGACGTGTGTTGGTTGAACGATGGAGGCCTGAGATGCATACATTTCATTTTCCATGCAATGAATGCATAATCACACTAGAGGAGGTTGCACTTCAACTGGGTCTACCAATTTATAGGAAGGAGGTAACGGGGGAAAGTCTGTTCCATTGGGAGGCTTTATTCGAGGAATTATTAGGCGTGATCCCTCCTGAAAACTTCATTCTGGGCTTAACTATCAAAATGATTTGTTTGATAGAAATGTTTCTTTATATCCCTGAACAAGCAACTGAACGACAACTGGATTTGCTACTCGAGCATATATTTTACGCGTTATTGGTGGAATGTTAATGCCCGATAAATGTAAAAATCAGGTACAATTGATGTATCTTCCACTTTTAACAAATTTGAATGAAGGAAGTATAGTTGGGGTTTTGCATATTTAGCGTTCTTGTATAGAGAACTCTGTCATGGAACAATTGGGGCAACACATGATATAGGTGGCTGTTTAATGCTGCTACAGTCATGGGCACGGTACCGGCTTCCATTTTTTGTGCCGATAGTTAGAGAAAATTATGTATATCCCATTACATTAAGGTAATAAATATAAGTATTATATTTATTCTTTGAGAACTTATTTGCATGTGGGTTATTCATATTTTCATGTATTTGAACAGATGGTATAATCCGAAGCAATTTGGTCATACAACTACGGATGTTGAAAGCATTAGAGTACGTCTGGATCACACGGGACATAATATGGTAAATTTTGTAATAGTTTACCTTAAGTACATGCATTTGTAAGCTAACTTATTACATATGATCAGTATTAATTTTTGTCTATTATTTCACAATTTCTATGGAGGCTATATATGGCAAATGAAATTGTGGAATGCCTCCCATCAGAAGCCTTAAAAAATAGCCACATTTGGAGAGCAAACATAGTATTAATATGTTTTCAGATTGTGGAATAGCATTAGCCGGATAGGGTCTTACTCCAATTTAGGATGCAACAAGCAATCCCTCAACCACCTGTGAACCTTGTCAAAGTTTACAGAGTTAATATGCACGGTAATCATGCAGAAAACTAAGCTGAAAGGCATGCAAATTGGATCCGATTTTGGAGAAAACATTCTAGACGAATTGTTCAAGGTCTTGAAATTGTGTACAACAATTTCATCATCTGATGAATACATCAGATGGTTTTATACTTACGCCCGACCATTTATTTTCCCACCGTCGAAATTTCAGGATGTGAGAAGTAGCTCACATTACCAACAAACTTCAAATCCAAACCCTCTTATGGAGCTTTACAGGCGTACTCAACGACATGAAATTAGTCAGAGGATGAATCAACCTATTTCAGTAGAGATTGATGCTACCAATACACCTAGGATGTCCTTAAGTCATCTTGAACTAGAGCATGATCTTGGGGTATCATTAAGTCATAGGTTTTCATTTAGTCATGGTAAGGATGATGATGATAGGTGCTATCGGCCGGAGCCACCCACCAGTAGGTTAAGTGCCAACCTTTTTACTCCTATGCAACCAGAAGTATGTTTGAGAAGCGTATATCAGTTTGAAGCCCCCTTGAAGAGCGGTACCCTATCTAATTTTGGTTTACCACGTACTACTTTCGTGGGTAGTGGGTTAGGGGTTTTTGATATGGCGGACATTACTAGGGTTATGAACGAACATAGGGATTCTATGCTGACTCAAGAGGAAACCACTAAAGAAGATGCACCACGATGGAAGTAAGAGCCCAAAGACGTCAAACCAGAGGCATACGTGACAATGAAGATGAGAATGTTGAACGAAAAGTATTGCCACCACGTAATAGGAGAGCTTCGCATTGTTATTCTACACCACGCGATAAGGCCCCCCGTCATATAGATCCCCTTTTATTACTCACTTGTATTATACAGTTTATAGTCTTATAATTTTACAGTTATGCAGTTTTAGGGTGTTATACAATGCTATAAATGTTATGTTTCTTATGTTGGAAGATAATTAATACAAAATATTTTATTATGTATATTACATTGATATAATTTATATTAGAATAATTATGTAGGTAACATGTTAAATGCATTATATCATTATTATTATTTTACAATAATTAATAACTATATCTTAAAGATATTTTATAATAGTAATTATATTATTTTCTATAATATGTGTTTCTATTATTTATGTTGCAAGATAAATAAAAAATAACTTTAATTGCATTTCATTAAAAAAAATAACATTTACATCATGAAATTGAAATTGATAATCAATGATGCGAACTTTCCCCCAATGTGCTGACTTTATAAGGGTAATTTTTCGGTTATGGCCTTTATTCCTACATAGTCCACAACACTTTGGTTGGCCTCTCTCCCTAAGATCCATTTCATTATGAATTTGACTTAATTTTGGTCTACTTTTGGGATCTCTCTATATTTCTGGATTAGGGCACAGTTGTGGACCATTATATTCCGGTCAATAAGCTTTATTCTCAACGAGTTGGAACTCGTGTCGATAAACATTGTTTATAGTCTCTAGTCTATAAACACTGCCCATATATAGCATACAATCAACATGGATATGAGCACAAGCAGTAACAATATGTGAACATGGGTATCTGTGCGCTTGAAACTTCCCACAGTCACACCACCTCTCATTAAGATTTACTTTGTATGTTGAAGCCCTAACTTCCTCTTGAGGTTTTTCTAACTCCTCAACCAAGAAAGATTGATTTGTTCATGTAAACCCTCGAACAAGGTGTGAGTTAGCTTTTCTTCGATTTTCTTGCATGGCATTTGTGACTATGTCACAATAATTATGCCCGGCTACCACTATTGTAATCTCCTTCTTCCCCATCACCACAAATAATTATGCTAATCTAAAATATGTGGCTTTCACCAAAACGGTTATAGGAAAATGATGAGTCACCTTCAACATCAAATTTATAAATTCGACCAAGTTTGTCGTCATATATCCATATCGTCTTCCTTCATCATATGATTATGCCCACTTTGCCTGTGGGATCCTATTGATTCAATCAGCCACTTCCGCATTCTCCGCATGAAGGTTTTTATACTACCACTGAAAATTGAGTTGTTGTAACTCGTATGCTAAATAAATAATATGATAATTTTTGGACCTATTAACAACTGATAGACAAATATTAAAATTGATAAAATTATAAAAGAGTAAAAAACCATAAATGCAATTACATACCCATATTAATAACTTGTCGATGCAACTCCTTATTGTTAAACCTCCTCATGAAGTTGGCTGCACTATGTCGAATGCAGTACACAGAATATGCACGTGGAGGTTTCCATGCACTACTCGAGTCTTTGATCACAGATTTTATAGATTTGTGTCGATCAGATATTACGCATATCCTAAGTTGTCTAACAATATATCTAAGTAAGTTGTTGAGAAAAAATGACCATGCCTCCTTTGTCTTACCCTCTACAATGGCAAAGGCAATTGGTACTATGTTTCAATTGCCATCTTGTGCAATAGCTAACAGTAATGTTCCTTTGTATTTTTCATATAAGAATGTACTATCTATTTTGACAACAGGTTTACAAAAGGGAAAGCCTTCAATGCAAGACTTGAATGTCTAAAAAAGTCAATGGAAGATACCCATACCTTGCATCATTTGATGACTGTGGTATGCAGGTACAGTTTGTAATTTCACTATTGTGCCAGGAACAAAATGTTGCATTGTCGCAACCATTTTGGAAGATTATTGTATGATTTATCCCAATCTCCATAGAGTTAAACAATTGCCTTCTGCTTCGCTATCCACGCTTTCCTATAGGAGATCATGTATCCATACTTATTCCATATCTCGGCAACTAAATCTAAAACAAAAATGGCTGGATTTGCTTGAACCAAGGACAAAATGCATACCATATCATGTTGGAATCTAGTGTCATGTGATCTTGTAAAATACTTTCAGATGCATAAGCATGTGGCCCATTATACTTTCTAATCTCCCATACTTGTGTCTTCTTCAATAATCTTGCCCTTATACTTTAGTTATAACCAGCGCCATACGTGGTACACTAGCCGTGATATTTGATTGGCGACGACTCTACTACTCTGTAATCTACAAAGCTGTTGATATTGTAGTACTTTATAGTGAAAACCATGGCCTCTTTTGTTGCGAATTGCATCCCAACGCAGAGCTCACTACTAGATGAATTCTAGCTTCTCGAAAACTCTAAAGTTTGAGCATATTCTAAAAATTTTGCTACATGCATTGCATCCAGATGAAGGGTGCGCATATGGAGAGATGTTTTATACTGATGAAGAATATCGCTGGGTCCACTAGTAGATGACAGATGAGAATCGTTGATATCACCATCGATATCTGGGCATGGATCATGGTTGTCATCACTATCATCAGCTTTAACATACTCTTCTGGTTCACTAAAGTCACCAACATAATCACCATAGACTCCATATGACACTTCAGGATTAGCAATAGATGAACTTAGCCCTCCATATTCTATTTCAACATATTTAATTAGAGAGTTTGTCATTATAAAGTTGTTTGGCTCATCATCTTCATAGCTTGGAACAGTTTGTGGCATAGATAAATAATGAAAAGATTCATACAAATTACTCATCACCATTGGTGCATCTGAAAGAGGTTGACATTCAGGATTGTCAAATGGTTATTACATATGCGCATTTACAGTTGGCATATATGAAGCTTCAACATCATGATGTACATCCTTAAGGTCGGCATATAACTCAATTACACCAACATTAGAAAATTGCTGATGAACATCAAACATGCATCTAACATCACCATCATCTTCAAGTAGGAACATCTTATATCAAACGCATCTTTCTCCCATGGAAATAAGAAGCCTATATTTGATATCTGATACTTAGGCTCTGCTTGTAGCTTTGGATTTGGCATTAATTTTTATCTTCAATTCCTTTATTGTAATATTTTCGTCAATTCTGATAGTTCTCGGATGGTCGCTTTGAAAGGTAACACCTTCTTCATCGTTGACAATTTCTCCATTAGAATAGACAAGTGCAACAAATCTATTACTTATGTTGGTAAGAGGAAAATAACTCTAAATAAAGTGCTAACTATTGAAAACTAAGAAACAAAAGAAGAAAATAAAAAAGCACTATCACTAAACTGAGAAAACAATAATAGTAGCTGAGAATGAAAATGACAATAAAAATGACAGTGATGAGCACATATTTATAATGCAACATAGTTAACAAAATTTTTTTCCCATTCAAAATGTCTGAATTTGTCCTATTCTTTACAGTCTAACATTTACAATCCATGCATTAGTCTCATCAACTAAAGATGATATCAGAAGGAATTTGATTCCCGTGCATTGGTCTTATCAACTTTTTTCATATTAGAAGGAATCTGATTCCCATGCATTAGTTTCATCAATTTTTTTATATGAGTATAAATCAATGTTCTTATGCATTAGTCTCATCAACTTACTTCATATCAGAAAGAATCTAATTCCCATGCATTAGTCTTATCAATTTATTTCATATCAGAAGAAATCTGATTGCATGCATAAGTCTCATTAATTTGTTTCATATCAGAAGGAATCTGATTCTCATGCAGTAGTCTGATCAATTTATTTCATATCAGAAAAAATCTGATCATTTTGCATTAGTCTTATCAACTTATTTTATTTCAAAAAAATTTAATTTTCATACATTAGTCACATACTTTCGAACATAAATAAAACCTAAAACTCATACACTGTGAAACGAAATACGAAATCGCCACATGAATTAATGATTTCTCAAAAGACAAAAAAATCAAAAGAATAAAAAAATTTCCCATGCTGGGAAATTGCCATATGATAGAGTGATTTCTCAATTATATTTCTAATTTTCTAAATTTTGGTCACCGTATTTCACCGTATTTTGCAATTGTTGAGAAATCGTCATCTTATTTAACGATTTCTTATAACAAGTTAGAGAAATCGTCATCTGATTTGGTGATTTCTCAACTAAAATTTACAAATTGAGAAATCATCATTTGAAATGATGATTTCTCAATTAATTTAAAAAATTAACCTATTTCGATAAATAATCTGAAAATGATCTATTTTTGTAAATAAAAAATTATATTATTTACATAAAAAAACCTTCTCCTAATGTATACTTTCACGGCTCAAGCTCGTTTTGGTAGAATAATATGATTTTTATAATTTTCATGGCTCAAAGTTATTTTTCTTCGGTTCAAAAAAATGCATATAATTTTTATTTTTACAATTTTCAATCTTATCAAATAATAAATTAAAAAAACTTACTTTTTTATATTTCACATCATGTATATTATGATTTATTTTTGTTTTTATAGTTTTTCACACCTCTCTCATTTTTTAAAAAATCTTTTATCTATTCTACCAAACAAAACTTAAATGTTGAGGGTCTATATACATAACAATAAAAAAAAAAATTCTTACCGTATTATTATATTGATTATAATTTTTTTGTCCGGAAAAAAGTAAATTTTATATCGCTTTTAATTTGAATGAAACGAGAATTTGAATCTACAGCTCTAAACAAAGAGATACTTGCATACGTACATAAACTACTAACATGTGTTTGGATATAATTTTTTTGTTGATTAAAAAAGTACGAATTCAACTCATTTTTTATTTATTAAAATAAAAAATACAATGTTTTCATTGTAAATAAACATAAGTAAAGCTAGAGAAAAATTTTAAATTACTTATACTAATAATTGAAAAAGGCATGTACTTATATTTGTTTTAACTACCTTTAGCTTATTTTAAAATTGTTAAGTAAAGCAAGAACATACTTAAATTCAACTCCCCTAAATATTTGATTTATTATAGATAAAATTTACTCCAAAAATTTTTAAGTAAACTCAAATTTTTTTTTTCTCACAAATCAACCGTAAGTAGTTAGAAAATAAAGTAGCCTAACATTTACATATTTGTACATGACCCTAAGTATTATATTGAAAATAAATTGATATTTTAAATATAATAAAAAATAACTAAATATAATATAATATAAAAAATAAACATAATATAAATATAAAAATAAATTAAAAATTAAATAAAAGTGTGATATGACAAATAATATATATATATATAAATTCATGAGAATATCAAATCTAATTAATGGTGAAAAGGAAAAATGAAAAATGAAAATAAAAAAAGGACACAGCGCGCTCTAAAATGGAGCGTAGAAGAGAACAAGGAAGCAAAAGGGCCCTAAACTTTATTGTGGGAGGAAAACCGAGTGGGTGAAGGCAATTGGTGGACAGCAACGTGGCAGCGAAAAGATGGTCCGCAGGGCCGGGGATGGTGTTGCCCTCACTTGTACGCTGTCCGTACGATGTACTTTTGCTATGCCACAGGATTTCCTATTGGTGTTTTGACCCCTGGGCCTTTGCCTGCCGGCTTGTTGGTCGTTACTCCCGCCACGCGCCACCAACCCACAGTTGCCCACGCGTCTCACTCTGACTTTTCTGCCACCTCTGCCTCAATATATATATATATATGAATTTTTTAAGAAAAAAATTGCTCTACTCGTCTCATGGCCGAATGATGTTGACTCATTTAAACTTTTTATGATCAAATTCTTTTTTACTTTAAAATTTTAATTTATTTTGAATATTCTAACCAATCAAATTTTATAAAATTGATTTATATAATATAATATAATATAAATTATCTCATGTACTATCTATTGATTTTAAAAATTTTTTATTCATTAATTTTTTAAATTTGACAAGTGCAATTACTTGATGACATATATCTTTTAAAATATTTTAAAATAAAAAATAATTAGAAAAGAAGTGAAACAAGTGAGCACATTGTTGATATATAAAAATGAATTCCATTAAAAATAAATATTCAAAAATTGCCATCTCATTGTTTGCGATGTGATGTTTGGAGTAGAACTGCTCAAGGGTTGAACTATCTATCTAAGCTTGAAAATCGGTCCGATATTTGAGAGGGTTTTAACAAATATATTAGGTCTGAAAAATAAGTTTGGACAAAAAAATTAGGCTTGATTAAAAAATAGATCGGGCCTTAGGCTCAACTTTTAAAGCTTGAGCCTGACCCGGCCCAACCCATTTTACTATTACATTATATATATTTATTTTACATTTTATGTATTATGTAATTTTTGTCATATAAATAATAGATATATATAATATTATAGTGTAAACTTTAAAAATTAATTTAAATTATTTATATTTATAAACTTAATAAAAAAATTATTAAATTAATGAAGATTAAATTTAAAAAATATGTTTTTATAAAAAATAAATTTTAAAATAATATAATATGGACAGACTTAAATTGGCTTGGACTATCTATTTACAAATATGGGCGAGCTTGGGTAAAATTCGAGGTCTATATTTAGGGCCGGACTAGGTTTGGGCAAATATATTTAATATTAATACCGTGCTCAAGTCTAGCTCGAATCCGACCTGACTCGACCCATGAGCAGGTCTAGTTTGAAGTAATCAGCTTACCATTTTAAGGCTATTCCTTTGACAAAGAAGATTGTGAATCAAAAAAAAAAAAAGGTGATCCTGTGCATATATATTCAGTTCGTTTTTAATATATAATATATTTTTTAACTTAATAAATAAGATTAAGAGTCTTTCATAACTTTCTTCTTTAATTATTTTTTTAATTTTTAAAAATATATTGCAATGAATATGTGCCATTTTATTATCTCATTTGTAATGTTTAAAAACTCTGATAATAACGGATGAGATAATTTTTTAAATATATATTTATGTTCTACATTCAACTAATCATATAAAATTAGAAATATAAAATAATAATATTTGAATCACGCTTATTAAATTAAAAATTTTACTGTTAATGTATAAATATAAAAGTGGGAGCCATTATAATGCAGATCAAATGAAGATATGATGTAGGAGCTAATTTAGGTTGTAAATTCCTTTGATTAATATAAATTAGGGAATAGTTGGCGAATGGTAAAGCGTGGCGCCAGATCCAATAATCCGATAGGATGACAAAAAATAAGGGGCAACAGTTTCTTTCCCTTTGCTATGTGTGGATGATGGTTTTGCAAATAATTGATCAAAAAGTCCATTTATTCGAAACACAGCAACTTTGTGGAGTGAAAATAAAATAAATAAATAAATAAATAAATCAAGAGAAGGGATATGGGGACCAAATCCGTTCTTTTCCTCCTTTATATTGGGTGAACCAGTTGGCCTCTCAACATGTATGTACCAACTTTGCAGTGGGACAATATTTACAACTAGATATGTTCATGAGCTGATCCGGACTGGGTTGGGTTGAGCTCAAACATAACATTAATAGAATTATACTCTGCCCAAATCTAGCCCAGCCTAAAATTTGAGTAACTTTGAAAGATCAAGTTTGGCCCAAATTCTAATTTTACTGTCTAGGCTTGACTTGGCCCGCCCATAAATCAAATAAAAAAATTAATGCATCCAATAATAATATTAACTAGCCATTATATTACTAAATAAAACTTGTCTCCTAGTATCACCAATGAAAATAACAATACTAAAACATATATATCTAACAAGTTTAATATACAAAGCAACGACCACTAACATAAGTGATAAGTTCTCAAATTAAAAGAAACAGAACTTTTGAGACAACTTCAAATTAGCAATAGAAACAAATAATGACCTAGGCAGCATCCATAAGTAGCAAACTAGCAATCAGCAAGATAGTAACTATGAGCAGCAACCATAAATAGCAACCACCAATGACCAGCAACCCTCCTCTGCAATGGTTATGTAATATGCACTTGAAATATTCTAAATCAATTAGAACTTAACATTCAAATCTAAACAAATTTCTTAATATACATCGATACTGAACCAAATAGTTCAAATTAAAAGCCTTACTTATTTAGAATAATTTCTAAAAAATTATCAAACTCATTGAATCATTGTCATACAAATAGCTTAACTAAGTAACTATTACTCATAAATTTTAAACATAAAATTTGACACACAATCAAAAACTAACCTATTAGGCAATAGAAGCATCATCATTCTCATCATCACTGGAGTTGGATGCTTCATAGTCCATTTCTTGTGAAAAATAAATTAAATAGTTAGGTTATTTAAATTTCAAACATGCAAATAAACTTATAATAATACAAAAATAAAAAGTGATAAGAAAAGAATTACTTGCTTAAAAACCTTTAGCTTGCATCCAATCATCAAAACATATAATAGTTTGAACCATTTTTCGCTTGAATGAACCCTTCAAAGAATCGATAACTTTTTTTCCTATGCTAAAAGCTGACTCAGAAGCAATAGTTGAAATGGGAATTGCCAAAAGATTATAAGCTAATAGTGAAAGCTCAGAATACTAAATTAAGTTTTTACTCCAAAAATCCAATCTATCAATATCATTATTCACCGGAGAGAAAGATTTTGAGTTCTTCACATACTCATTAAACAAGATTTTAAGAATACTAAGAATTGTTTGCACAAACTCTGAGGTGTGAGTACCAGAGTTTAATATAACAATATCCCACATAATTCCACTTGTAATGAAGGTCTAAAATGACAATACATGATAACACTAAAATATAGTAAGCCTAATTTTATTAAATTTTTCTTGCATTTGTTTAACCATTAGACTTAAAAATGTATGTGGATCTTTAACCGTGTCTACCAAGCAATTATGAATCTTCCAAATCGCTCTAAAATAAATGTTTGTAGTAAGATATTTAGAACCAGAGAATACATTGGTCACATCATAAAAAACCTTCAAAAATTGCAAAAAATAGAAACATTTTCCTACTCCTCATTAGAAAGTGCAAACTGTTTGAAATCTCTGTCTCGTTGGGCCCCATAAACTAACAAATCTTTGTAATAAAGAACAAATTCAAGCATTAAAAAAGTAGAATTTCATTTGATACACACATCTTGACGCAACTTCCTAGTTTCATTCAATTAAAATCTTTTTTAGCCATATCATAAAATCTTTTCTTGCGAGGGCTAAATTTTTTTATATACTTGATCCCACATCAAATTTTAACAAGAATATGATCAATAAGATTCAAACCGGCTTGAACAATAAGATTCAATATATGTCCACAACATTTAATTTGAAGAAAAAACACCATCACATAAAAAGGGCCCCATTGGCATGAAAATGACTTTTAAGAAAAGAAACCATAACATCATTATAAGATGCATTATCAAAAGTGATGGTAAAAATTTTCTTCTCTATGTTCCACTAGGTTAAGCATAAAACAATCTTATCTCCAACCATCATAGGGAGGGGTTAAAGCTCTAAACTTTAATATTCTCTTTTGTAATTTCCAATCGACATCAATCCACTGAGCAATAACACAAATGTATTCATCAATAGTATGCTTAGATTTCCAATTATTAGAAGTTAAGCATATTTGACTAGGTGCTTTAGCCAACGCTTCTCTCACAAGCTATTTTTCTTTTTTTTATAGTAACTTAATAATTCTGTAGTAGCTATTTGCCTACTTATGTTCTTGTAATTAAAGCTCACGACACTCATCATATATCTAAACCTTGGTTCCTTAATTATTCTAAATGAATGCTTACCACACACAAGGAAAGTAAAAATAGCTCTATGACATTCTTCATTGTCATAATTATAATTTTTAACACATGAACCACCTCCTAAAATTAGTTGAGTAGCTCGTGTGAGTAATATCTTTATGATATTTCTTAAGACAACTATTCAAATAATGTCTCAAATGAGAAGTTCTATTAGAAGATTTAGTAGAAAAATACTCTTACAATGATTGCATTGCACCTTCACCAATTCTTTGTTCTCACATTCAAGATAGTCATTTCATCCCACACCTTTGAAGTAGTCGATTTTTTATATTTAGCAGCACTTTCATACACGTTTTATCCATTATCCACATTTATAAGGTATTTAAGCTAGCCATTGTCATAAAAGCTTGGGTCCTATAATTGTAAAAGTGAACATGAGTAATCGAGCTACTAATAATATAGTTTAATTTTCTAATTTTGATATATAATCGTATTTAATAATAACCAATCTTAGGCATGTATATATAGCAGTAGCACCAAATAAACAACGACTGGATCTAATGGATGAACCTATCTCATAGCATTTCACATAATTAGCTATCTTCTTGGATAGAATGTTGAATGATTTGAATATCACATTGTTGTCGGTGGTTCCTTTCAGTTTTTAGCCTTACTTGGTTTTCTATTGTAAGCTACTTGTGCTTGGGGATTACGGTTTCGGTTTATACGGCAAATTGAAAACTACTCTCCTTTTGGTTGGATTTATATCATTAAATGACTGAATATAATTATTTGGAAACTATTTAGCCTTACTCTGAGTGCCTATTGTATGAATGAATATGATTTTTCCTTATGGTTTAGGGTTAGAAGCCCTTTTGAGCAGGTGAAAAATGAAACCATAAGAAGATATCTAGTGTTTTGTTTAGATTAAGCGGGTTTAGAGTATAAGAAAATTTTCCTTTTATTTTTATTCCAATCTGTCTAAAAAAAAAAAAAACTTAGGTTGAAACCTTAGTAAATATAACATCTCAATTCCCACAGGCTGAAACCTTGACAATAACATAGTTCCCCCTTGGATCAGCTTCATTTTGTAAACAATCAACAAATAAAATGAAATGCAAAACCCAGCATGAAATGTTAATGACTGCTGGAAAATAATCAGCAAACAATATGAAATGCAAAAGAAGCAGGTAATTAGCAAAAAATTTAAATTAAAAATTGGGGAAAAACTGATAGGATGAGAAAATTGAATCAATGAGAGAGCTGATAGCAAAAAAGAGCTAACGGGTGGTGATGCAAGAGCTAAACTGGGAGGCGACACTGACAGCGTTGAAGGCGCAAAGAGAGCTGAGGGGCGACGATGGGAGATTTAGCCGCGCAAAAAGAGTTGAGCTGTGTTAAGAGTCCATGATGACAAAGCTCACGAGCGGCGGTGAGAGAGCTCAGTAGAAAAGCATGCTTGAAAAGTTAGTTGAGAGGATAGGAGTCAAGACTTTCTAAAGCTAAGAGACGAGCTGAGAGAGGAGAAAAGATGCATAGACTGCGAGAAAGAGGCGGCAAACTATGAGAAAAACTTTTAGGGTTTCTAATTTTCTAGAAATAATAAGATCAAATTCAATCTTTTGCAATTATAAACATAATTAAATTATTTTAATTTTTAAAATATATACTAGTTTAAACTTTAAAGATTTTTTGTTTGGGATAGGCCCACATTCAAAAATTCTATCTGAGGCTCGATTCATTTGTAAAAGTAGGTTTTAACTTTTATCTGAGTTTATTTTTCGAGTTTAATTTTTTATTCAAACCCTCTCAAATATTGAACGGGTCATCGGGTTTGGACGGATAACTCGATCATTTAGCAGATCGATTTACAACCTTTTAGCTTAGGTTTGGGGTCTTTCACCAAATTTTTTATCTTATTTGACAGATCTTATCAACATAGGCAGTTGCTTTTCTGCTAGCATACATAAGCAAGTAAACAACAATAAACTCGTCCTGAAAATTACCAAATATTTAAAAATAAATAGAAGGAAGAAAATTAATCTTATAATTCATATAGTTATATTATTTTATATATTTTTAATATAATATAATTATATTTAAACTATATATTTATATAAATTTTGATATATTAATAATTTATATCGAATAATTTTAAAACATTTATTCATTATACGTATTATAATTTAATTATATCTTATACTATATTTTTTTAATCATGTCAAACATTATTTGATTTACTTCTAAGAAATAGAAAAGTTTATTTGAACCATCATTGATGGTGCTTATCTTTACAAGTAAATGGTAATGAAATTATTGTCTAATATAGCATAGTGGTGTTTTAGGCCTTTACATGACAAATCACGTGTGGACAAATTAAAATATCCTAGGGTTAAAGATGATACCTACTATATTGTGATGGTCACCCTATATTATATATCCATTCTAAATGCATGGAGTTAATCAAGAGATTTTATATATTTTAATTTTTTATGAATGGAAATTATTCCAATTCAAGATCAGAATACGTTGCAAGTTTTAATGGTGATTTGCATTGAATTTACAAATGGCGAGACTATTTACTATGAAAATCAAATTTATATTTTACAAGTGAAAGTGTTGACTTTTTTGGTACAAAAGAGATTCTAGTCTTGAAATAAAAAAAGATATTGAAAATGTTAAGATTTAAATTTAAATTTACTAAATATCATCTCTTAAATGTAATTATATGAATTAACTAAGTTAGGTTTTTAATTTAAAATATTGAATTTTTACTAACTCAATCAACTTAACCCATTCGATCATCTTTACAATCGATATGCATGGAAAAAAGAAAAAAAAAACCCTAAACTTCCCAAAGAAAGGAATCATGCGTTATGTTGATCACTATCATTTTTTATTGAGAAATGTAGATATTCACATAGGCAAGCATAAAAGTGAAGTCCCACACTGTACTATACTACTCTATTCAAATGTTGGTAGAGGGAACCATCTCGACCATACAATATTAATTATCCTGTAACAAAGGTGAAAAACTAAGCATTGAAAGCAGTACAAAAGATATCCCAAGTTACAATTTATAAATAAAGATTTATACGAAGAGCAATTCAGGTTGAAATCCGTGTGCATGTGCATCTGCCAACATGAATGTGATATATTTGGAAGCTCTTTGATCTTAGTCAAAAGATCCGGGGAGGTATATGTGAAAGCTAACATGCATATATAAATACACTTGGCAACATGTACGTAGTTGAGAAAGAATATTTTAGTGCATTTGATTGGCAATGAATAAAAAATTGAATCCAAGTTTAATTGATGACATTTTTAAGTTACTGATTCAACTGATTTACTCTATTAATTATACCTAATTGTTTAATCAAAAAATCAAATGTTGAATTATTAAATAAGTATTATTTAATAATTAGTTAATAAAAATATGTATTTAGTATAATATTGTAGTTTTAATATATAATCAAGAAGTTAACTTTGAGATTTAATCACTTGTAAAAACAATAAAAATAACAATAACAATAACTGTTTTTTTTATCGATTTAATTTAATTTTTAGCAGATTTTCTAAATGATTGAGCCTGTTTATTATATTTTGTTGATTTTTTTATATGTAGTTAAACAAACAAGTCAGGAATTCGTGAATGAACATTGTTTTTGTGGATAGGTGAGATAATGAAGAAAGTGTATGGCATGTGGATGCATAGAAACCTAAGAGTCAACTGCTGGAGTGCTGCGTGGGTAGTAACAGTGTAACACTACTGCTTCCTTCCCGCCCCAAGAAATTTAGTCTCCCAACTTGTGCAGCCACCCACCATGAGCCATGTTTATATTTTCCTTTTAACAACTCTCTAAACATTTAACAACACTGTCTAATTATCTACAAATTACAAAGGCAGCTTTTTGTGCTACCTACTTCATTATCACAGCAAACAAACAAATAGATTAACTGTACTGCCAAAAAGATATTAAATTTTTGGATAACTTTTTCTTTTTTTTTAAAAAAAATAAATCTCTGAAGAATTTATTAAATTTTTGTTTTTTTACCTAACTAAAATTGATTAAACATTACACGTGGAGAGAATTATAAGCAGGGAAAACGAAAGAAAAGGAATTGGATGCAAGTTCAGTACTTTTTACCTTCAGAAATTGCATAAATAATTTCACCATCACCACCCCCCCCCAAATAAAAAAAATTGCACACCCAAAGCTGAAATTAACTGCTCAAATATGTTGTATACATCTTTCTGAGGAAGGCATTTGCTTAAGAAACTTATAATCCTAAATTCTGACCGGACAAAAAACGAAAACATTAAAATCCCGAACTAAAAAACAAAGCCTCACTGAACAGGTAAAGGCTAATGCCATCTCACCAAGAAAGTAAAAGCTGGAAAGGCTTCGTGTATGGTAGATGGATATATACAAAGAAGAGAGGATTGAGAATTAATTTGTTGAAGTCCAAAGAAAGAAATATATATATATATAAATATATATATATATATATATATTAAGAGACATTGGAGGAGTTTGATCTTTGGACATGTTTTGACGTTTAAGTTAATAATAATTTAGAGTTTAATGAATTATGATTTTCTTATCTTTGAACAGCGTTTGTGTATGTATTTATGGTTGATTATCAGATGCTTGTGAATCTGACAACTACAAATTGTCTTTTTTGTATTGGAAACTGCTGAGAAATTATGAACCCTGTTTAAGTGTTGTGCATGCAATGATACTGACCAGATAAAAGTAGGGCCAACAAGAACATAACCGGCAAGGACACAGTGACTGGCTGTCTAGCATGTGAAGGAGTTGTGGCTTTCCCCTTCTCTCTCTCTCTCTCTCTCTCTCTCTTGCTTACATTACATGCACCCACTAGAACCCACCCAACTGGCACATTTGAATTCATTCGCATTTGAGACCCGAATGGGGGTGGATGGGGACAAAACTAGTCAGTCTGGGATTTGAGTCTGATTCTCATCTCTTGGTTTTTATCAACCAATTCTACTCCCTTTAGTTCTATCCTGCTTGATCCAACACCTAAATATAGGGACACAGATAACCTCACCATCTACTGAGTTACTATTACCAGACTTTATTATTATTATTATTATTATTTTAGGTTTTTGAAAAGGGAGTTGGGGGGACTTACTTCTTGATGAAAAGGAGGCCAGAGATAGAGGGAAAACACATTGAGGGTAGGATTTTAATTTCTTTAAGAAAAAAAAATGGATGTCTTGGCCTCTAAGTGTAGTACTGGATGTGAGTCTGGTTGGACTAATTACTTAGAACAGTCTTTTTTATCTGCAAATCCTTCACAGAAACAACCTAATGGATTCAATGATAAAAAGCGTGATTCTTGTGATGAACACGGAGAGAATAGAGGTAAAGAACAGGTTAATGATGTTGCAGAAGAAGAAGAAGATCTTTCCATGGTTTCTGATGCATCTTCTGGCCCTCCACATTTCTGTGAAGATAGTGGCTATTTCAATGATGATATCCAATATCAATGTATCGTTCCCAAAGGTGCTACGTTTAATAAAAAAGCTGCTAAAAGACACAGGAACAAGGAACAAGGAAGGCGCCAGCAAATGATGAAGAACTTCCTTCTTTTCTTGACGATACTGCAAGCTCTCCACTCATCAATTTCTCCATGGTAAGTTCACTTCTCATTGATATCTTCTCTCAGTCATCTTATTGATAATGGTCTTAATTATGGTGTCTTGACAATTTTTCCAGAACAATTTTGCTCAAACCGATAATCAAGCTCCAATGGAGAGTGTCTTTGATCATTATCCCCAGCCCAAGGGGTTTTCTTCAACACACTTTCAGGTAATTGTCCAATCTTTAATTTCCAATTCCTGGTTTTGTTCTACAACATTAGCTTTATACATATATATATGTTTCAGTTTTTGATTGATGAATGTTGATAAACATTGAATTATCGCAGGAAGGACCAGCATTTCAAGACCACTTTGGTTTTTTGCAGTTTCCTCCTCCTGCAAATCAGTTACAACAGAATGATCAGTTAAGTTACTTCCTTCTTTTTTTTTCTTTTTCGGCTTTATTTTCTAACAATGTACCATATTTCAGAATTACAATGTTTTAAGCATTGATCATTGTTGGAAGCTATCACCTCATTGGAAGTCTCGAAGTTGGCAGGTGGTTTTAAGGAAATCAAAGAGAATGGAGTGGAAATGAGATAAAGGTGGTTAAGTCTCAGCCTGCTCTTGCTGCTGCTGCTGCTACTGGAATTGGGTTTATGGCTCCAAAAAAGAAATGATTGAAGAAGGTTGCCAAAGCAAAAAATGAATTAGATCTCAAACAGTATCTTGCCCCTTTTTTTTTTTTTTTTTCATTTCATTTCTTTTCCAGTTTCCTTTGTATTGTACTGGCCAATGCAATGGGAAACAACCTAAGATCAAAAGTTGGAAATAAATTTCTCTTTGTTTATACCAAAATCTAATTTTTCCTGTCAAGGAACTGCAAACCAGCTGAGCTTTTGGGGCAGCCTCTGCCTTTAATTTTGTTCAGTCTTTGTTTTTGATGGAGCCCCATGCTTCTATTTATATCTCAACTTGCAGTAGTTCATCATTACTTACTAAATACACCAAAAAAAACTCCAATATATATATATATATAAATTAACTGCCAACAAACAGTTTCAAAAGTACTATATTTCCCACGTTATGAAGTGTAGCTTTAGTCAGGTAAAGCAAAACTAACAGTGAGAAATTGAGAATTTTATACAGAAACCTGTTTGGAAAGGTACAGATTGGTATATCCTTTCCTTGTGTTAGATATGAAATGTTCCCTTCTGCGATTAAAGTATAAGCGTTATGACATTCTTCATTATGCTTCCTAATCTTTTGACATTCCTTAATTTCATCTTGTAGCCATCATTCCTCGGTTAAGTCACAAGCTTGCTGTAATAAATTATGATCTTCTACTAATCTTTTAGAAATATATATGCGAAATCTACTTCATATATATCCATAATTTTAAGCCCGTGTAAGGGAGAGCTGAAGAAATCAAGCCCTGTCGGCAGTTGCATGCATGTGCAGGCGAAGCTAGATCATTTGTAGGTACTGGTTTACTCTTTAGTCTTTTCCTTGTTCGGTAAATTTTGAACCTAAAACCGGCCGACGCCATTTGTTAGCTTAAATAGCAAGGTTGTTTGATATCTAACATTATTCTTTTCAACGAAACATGACAAATGGATGTGTCATAATCCGGTTCTAACACTCAGATTTTATTAGGTGGGATTTTCATTTTCCCTCCAATATTATGTTTGAAAAGCTAGCCCTTTTCCTTGTGTAGGTAGTAGAATCAAATCATGGAAAAGGCTTGGTCATCAATAAGGACAAGAACCCATGTCTCTAAGTGTTCAGGCAAGGGTCCCATCCACGCCCAGATAGTTCCATTTCCCACCGTAACTCAAAAGTCATGTTATTTGGATTCAAGTGTAAACATTTGTGTTAAATATGTTTAATTTTTTTTTAAAATTTTTATGCTTTTTAAGAATACTTAAAAAATTATATTTTATATTTATCTTTGAATATATATATCAAATAAAAATATTAAATATTAATATTTTAAAACAAATAAGAATCAGAATAATGTAATTAAGAGATTTATATCTAAATATGCACATGAGAATATGATGCAGGGACCATGCAAAGTGTAATGGGTGATGGGAATTCTTATTTAAGAGCTCAGAGATGAGGAAAGAAACGACAAAGCTAATGTTGGAATTTTTCATATGCATCTCCGTGACCCTTTTTTAAGGCCCCCGGAAGATCCGTCTTGCGATCTTCCTGACCTGAAAGGAACATGCCCCCATTATTATATTCTAATAATTTGCTTTTTTATCTCATCTGAAAAGGCCTTTATTTTTTATAATATTTTCTTTCATAGGTTTATTAATTAATACCGCTTTGCTTCTTCCAACCACGTCTGCTTCGCAGCTGTCATCGAAACTTGTTAGTACGTGAGAAATCGAAAAATACGAAAAATTGATGAAGGTTTTAAGGTGTATAATAATGTCACTTTCTTTAAGGTTTTATTCGTCCCCACCATTAATTAGATAGGCAAAAGAGTTACCGGCGTATAAATCTCGAGGATACAATAAAGCCCTACGATTGACGGCGTTTTGCATTGACGACATCAATCCACTATGCACTAAGCAGTATTTGACAAAACTATCAAAATTCTATTTGTAGTTTTCTATCTAGTTTTCTTTTTATATCTTCCAAATAAGAGGAGTTCTATTTATAAGCAAAAGAATGTCTTTTCATATGGACATAACTTTTTTAAATACATATCTATTTAAATAGTCATACTATTTGGTAAATAACCAAGAGGCACCATTCTTTATAATTAAAAGAAACAACATTTGAAGACATGACCTTTGAAACTTGATGTCATGCAACAATTATATGTCTCTCCCTCCGATTTCTTTATTCATCTAAATTATTCCCAGTCAGTTCCTACTAAGATTACATAATTTGGTTTCAATTGAATATGTTGGTAAGGATATAAAGAAAATATAGAACTTTGGGGGAATTTAGGATGTCAAAAGTTCAGATCTATCTAGTCCCACATGCGCTATTTCCACATATTTTAATCTTCAGTATTGGGAAATTCTCAATGTTAGTCCAAAATTTTACAAAGAAATACAAATCAACCAGATATTATACTATAAAAATAAACACACTAATGTTAGAGTCTTTGGCTTGTTGGGTTCCATCATCTTGGATAAGGATCTAAGAAAGTATGGGAAAAAATATCTATTGTTCGTCCAACCACTAACAAAACAAAACCTTCAATCACATCCAACATGTAATTATATTATTTGGATTTAGATATGAGTATTAAATATAAGTATATAACTAATACAAGTATGATCAAAATTTTTAAAATTTTTTTATATATTTAAAGAATCATGTTATTATATTATATTCGAAAATATATTAAATGCAAATATATAAATATATATATATATATATATATAAAGTTAAAGCAACATAAACATACAATACAATGGGGAGAATGCAGCAGCTGTTGTGTGTTGTTTCTAATGCTTATCTAATTTCTGTTTATGTCTCTCCAATTGCTGTATTTCATGACAGCAGTCTTCTTGTTTCTTACCGCCTATGTCTCATAGAGCTGCCACATATGCATGTTAGAAATCAGCAAGCATGAGCAGTTGGGCACTATCATCTCTGATCTCTGCAACCACAATCCTTTATTTCTAGAATGCAATAATTTTATTCTCCACCCCCCTCCCAGTTGACAAATCTCATTCATGGCATTATATCTTGGTTTTAGCAGCACATGATTTAGATTGACTGCAATAATAATAATAATTGACACACAGAAATTCCAATTACTTAACCTGGCACCTACTTTTTTTTTACAACCTATTAAACTTTTGCTATTTTGTTTACTTTCTTGAATTGAGCATATAAATAACAGTGCTTGCCAGCAGAGGAAAAGCATTTCTTCTCCTATATTAATTGCTGTTTCGCCATAGAATATTGCCAAAAACACCAGCTTTCAAATGTCTTGGACAATCTTAAACATCCCGAAGCTCCATTAATGTCGGTGAAGCTCGTAGTTTTCAAACATCAATCCCATAATAATAATAATAATAATCTTAGGTTAATCTGATTGCCAAAAACTAACACAATTAGAAGGAGGCGGCCTTATATTACAGAATCAAAAGCAATGGATAGAGTATTAATTGAAAGCATGAATCGATCCCATCATCACAGTAACGAGAGAACAGGGCTAAAGTTGCTTTAATTGATAGGAACTACTCTCCACAATCTTTCCTTTTGTGTCTTTTTTTTTTTTAAATTACTGGATAAGGCTTTGGCAAAAGAATAGATTGAACAGAAAATAGATATGGTTGGATTGTTGGACGCTTGTGGAAAGTTGGAAATAAGAATTTATGTTCATCCTAAGAAACAAATGGGAAGAAAAAAGGGAAGAAACTTCTTTTTCCTTGTGTTTTCCGATGTTTGAAAGCGTGTAGCTTAATCAACCGAAGTAATGTTTTATCAACATTTTTTTTTTGAATTTGAATTTTTAAAAGAAATATGAATTTATGGATTTTTTAAATAATTTATTTTTATAATATTTGCTTGTTTTAAAAAAATTAAAATTTTATATTTAAAATTTTTAGATTTTTTTAATTGTTTAATTTTTTCTATTTTTGAGTTTTTTTTTTCTTTACGTGGCATTATAAAACTGGCATTGACATGATTTTTTGTCAAATGTCATAAACTCGTTAGATAATTTATAATAATTTTTATTTATTTAACGGTATTAATATAAAATTCAAGTTTATTTGAATGAAATTATAGGATAGGTATTAAATAAAAACAAAAAATTTTGTAAACACCAAAAGAAAAAAAAAAATATATATATATATATATAATGTGGAGCCAATTTCATATTTAAGCCAAAAGGCTTCATTGTTGGATTCATTTTGTATTTTGTTTAATGAAGCTGAATTTAAACCTTTTAACATATATATATATATATATTAATTTTTGTCACATTCATCTAAATGCAAAACAAGCATGGCCTGTTAGGTGAAAAAAAAAGAAAAACCTTTCAAAATGTTGGTGGTAAATTTGCAGATTAAATTATTTATTTGATTTAATTTATTTTTTTAGATTAAATTTTATTCATAATTTTTTTATTTTAATTAAATTAATTTAGTTTAAATTATTATTTAATAATTAAAAAATATTTTTATTTAATTAATTAAAATTTAAATATTTATATAAACATAATTTTTTATTGTTTATAAAAAATTAAATTTTTAAATAAAGGTAGATTCTATTTGAATTTAAGGAAAAAAAATTGGGACCGTGTCCGCGCGGTGGACAACTTGGGGGTAGCGGCATGATCCAGAATAGGCGGCTATCCCGTCAGGAGTTGGGACTACAATTTTTAGCTGTTAGCAGCCTAGGAGTTGGTGCCTGTGGGGCCGTCAATCCGTCTCTTTTCAACAGGAAATGGTGGCCGGTGGGAGGAGCAAGCAAACCCGTCCAAACCGATTTTTTTTTTTGTTATTTTCTTCTTATTCCCACCCCCTCCCACTTTTTTTGGGTATTTTATAATTTTATAATTTTTTTTAGTCCAATTAAAATATCAAATCTAATTAGGGCAATTAAAGAGTTCGAATTAATAAAAAAGTTCAATTAATAATAGACTAATTTTGATAAATCAAACTTAATTAACCAGTTAAGCTCAATTAATTGAACTGCGGCATGTGGACAAAAATAGAACTTTCTCAAACAGCAAAAAAGCTTTATCTCGAAATATGGTGTTAAACAATCCCAATCGAATTTGTTGTTTATAGTCTGCAGCAAATTAGCAGCAAAAATCTTATCTCTATATATAGCACAGATATCAGCCTGCAACCAAAATGTTGGATTTAATAATACTATAGATAGTATTGTTTAATTGATAAATTTATGGATACAAATATATATATATATGTAGATATCTGATTTTAGTTATTAACTTATTATATTTACTTGGAGAAATATATATTATTTCACAAGTAATTATTGTTTTGAATAGTAAAAGTAATCTAAAACAAATAACAATAGCGTTTTACCGGTGTTGCTTCACCAAATGCTTTATTGGAAATATCTTATTCAGAATAACTAGTGTTTGTAATAGCTTACATTTAAAATAGCTTGTGTTTGGAATAGATTGTTTTCAGAATAGTGTGCATTTATAACGGCTCTTGTTCGGAATAGCTTGTGCATAGACCAACTCTTGTTCAGAACAATCGTTGCTTAGAATAGCTCTTGTTCAAAATAATTATTGTCCAGAATAACTTGCAAATAGCTTTCGTTTATAATAGTTTATGTTCATAATAGGTATTGTTCAAAATAGCTTGTGTTTAAAACAACCCTTATTCGAAACAGCTTGTGTTCAGAACAGCTTTCTTACGGAATAAGTCACTCATGGAATAACACTCTTATGGAAAAGACACCTCTACCAAAAAGTATCTACAGAAGATGTCTCATCTGATACTACTTTACCAAAGTGCAAAAAGTAAAAATAACCCCAGAATATGATAGGGTTTTAGGTTAATTTCACTATCAGGATATTCCAAAGAGTTTTGCTTGGTGAATCAGATATAGAGGTAGTTAAGAAGTTTCCTATTAACATTTCATAAAAACATGAATGTTTCTCTTTATCTTTGAGAACAAGTGGTGAACTCTTGTTTACTACCCAACATTACCAATAAAATTTAATAGTAATACTTCACTAACTATAAACCTTTCATCAATACATTATATCTATTAAATTATATAGTAACTCATATTCTATTAATATACTATTTTAACTATTTTTTTCAAAGCCTTATAAGACTTTTAGATTTTGAAACTTCTAGCAAACTTTCTCCCTGTGATTCGTTCGGTAATCCTCTCCGCTCTAATTCTCTCTTCAGCCTTTTTCCACCTTACTAGCCATCAACTCTCGTTGTACTCAATGTTTCAGGATTTGCTCTAGTTTTCCTCTCTGCCATCTCCTAGCAACATTCCGTTCAGCTATTTATAACATTTTCTCTTGGCATTAAAGAACCGTTTATACTCAACGTTTCTTGTTGGCACCAACATTTCCTCTCAACATCAAAAAACCCCTTACAAAATACATATATCACTATCTTAATTTTTGGTCTATTATGCTATTTTATAATTAGGGCAATATCATTTCCTAATATCAGCATCCATGATAAATAGGGGTGGATCTACATACTGCATTGTGGGGGTGATTGCCCCCACAAATTTTTTTAAATTTTAATTAAATATGTTAGATGTTCTAAATTGTCTCCACAACAAAAAGAAAATAATTATCGCCTAAACTTATGGTGTAAGAGAAAGTTGTAATCGCAAACTACTCGAGTTCAATTCAAAAAAATTCGAATTCAATTTGATCGTTATTGAAGCAGGTGATTGAATTTAATATCATTAAGTCAAGTGATACTAATTTAATTAGTGAAAGTATAAAACAAAACAAAATTATAAAGTAAAAAATAACTAAAGATAATTATGTCTTTTAATATTTTATATAATAGCTTTAACAAAAAACTTATGTTAAAAAAAAACCATTCAATTTTCTAAAATCCTATTCACTTAAAAAAACTATCTACCCACCTTTCTAAAAAAATTTACTCTCATAAAATTATCATCCATTTTTTATTCTAATTTTTAACACATTTTATTTACTTTTTCAAAATATATTTTATTGAAAAATATTAATCGATATCTAATGACATATTAAGGTAATATTTATGAAAAAAAAGTAATGAACTTATACTTAATGCATTATTTTTTTGAATTTAATAAAAGTAATATATTAAATGTATTTTTTAAATAGTAATACTATTAAGGGCTTATAGGCATGTTTATCCAATTCAACTATCAAATATGTTAAAATCTTACATGCAAATAAAATATCTTAATATCTGATTTGAGTAACTCATCAAGCTAATCAAATTTTTTATTTCGATATCATAAAAATCGACTGAACATTATATGAGAGATGGCTAGTTAAATGATTACTTGGTTACTTACATTAAAAAAAAGAAAATGTTTTTTTATACTATTGAAATGAGAAGATTATAAAATGTTTTCAAAACATGAAGTCACATAGATAACTCTTGTAATTTACAAATATACTTTTTGGTATGTCATTAAGTTTATAACATATTGGCATATGTATTTTTTATGTATATATGTTGCCTTCATAAACAAAAATTTTTAGATCCACCTCTTACGATAAACTATTTGGCAAAACAACTCATGCTAATACAAAGTCGGTAACCTGGGCAAACGATTTTAATCTGCTATTGTAATAAAAAAAATTTACAGTTTTATTAAGTCCTTTTAAGTTTTAACATTCCATAACTAACTAAAAGAAAGAAAAATACAAGAAAGCAATAACGGGAACATGAAAAATCCTATAATAGGTAATATTCTTCCATGCCATTGCTTGCATTTTCCCTCTTGTTTATAATATAAAACTTGAAGCCAAAAAAAAAAAAAAACACATCCAAAAGGAAAATGGAAAAAGGAAAAGAGAGAAAGTAGCCTGCAAAATTTGCAGCAACACATGCATGTATCAGAGTTACAAAACATTAACAGCAATCTTGTGGCCCAAAGCAAATCCAGATAACTTTACATAATAGATCCTACATACCTCATGTAACTACCCATGCTTCAGAAGATATACAGGCAGCTTGGTCTCAACAATTCTAACGAGCGCTTGTACTTACACCATGCAATAGCAATCGCATAGAGGAAAACCTTCCCAATTGTGCCCCCTCCAATTGTCCATAGAAATTCTGGCATCCCTGCTTTACCGTCATCGAATAGCTCAATATGGATATTCATGCCAAAGATACTGGCAACGACAATGACAAGGGTAGCCGTCGTCAGCATGACCCCAATCTGCAGAAGAAGATGGTTGTGTTTGTCATCCAGCATTATGTTAATGTGGTCCTCTGTGTCATCCACATATTCCCTCAGCTTCCATGAGAGAAGAAATAAAATCAAGATAAAAAAATCAATAATCTCCATCAAAGGAATACTGACGGATACAAGAAGATACCCATTCTGGAATGAAGGCTTATTAAAATTATGGTTTAGATGATAAAGAAGGAGACAATAATCAAGTCTTAAATGCAATTGACATACCATGGATAGCTTGTTGAATGTACCTCAACTTGCACAAAGTATGCTTCCGAGAGCATTTCTTGACTCCTCGACATCAAGGTGCTTGCTGATAGCACTACGAGTGGTACTTGTATGAGTTCCATGGCTGTCTCTGCCAAAGGCAATCGGAGCACCAAACACAATGATCCTGGGGGTTGTCAGAGTCTTGGATATCACCTTCATAACTGGTTGCCAAAGCGATTTCAGCGGGCGTCCTGACATAATGCGAAGACAAATCCGAGATACAGAAGATATCGAATAAAATTAACTGAACATGGGTATCATTAATGATATTGAGTCGTGAAATTGTTTAGCGCCTGTTATCCATGTCTGCTTGATGAACCTCTTCATCCATATCATCTCTCATTCATAGAAGAGGTTGAAGAATTTTCAACAAGTTGTTTCTCTGTTAAGTACACCTCAGCCATATCTTCATCATCATCTAGCAAATGTTGGAACTCATTCCTTACCTGAAGATGAGCATGTTACTCGATTCACGTTAAAAGTAAAGAAACAAAGGATGGAATTCTTCAGAAAGAGCATTATTCAATTGGTTGACTTCATTTGAACTCAAATTTTGATCCAGGACATCAAAATAGCTTTCAGGTCAAATAATTGACATGAAAATTGATTAAAATATGCATCGTTCAAAAGCTTAAAATACCCAACCTTTTGAACACCCCCAGTTATTGCAACCAAACGGCTTTTAATTTGACGAACACGCTCTAAATTGAGAGTACAAATCTTTGAGGTCAATTTATGTAAGGCTGGATAAGCCTCTAGCTCCAATGTCCTTGCCTACTTTGGCCATGGAAAACAACAGACAAACAATAATGAAAAGAAAAAAAAGATAAACAAAAAGAGAGAAGAATACAGCGTTGCTCAAAATTTTTTTTAAGTACTCACATACGATGATGTAATCCTCCAACTCTCTGATACATATAAAAAGCTTAGAAAAAATTAAATATACTCGTCATTTTCTAAGCAGCTGCAAGCAGCTTCAGTGCTTGCCGCCAATGCAACAAACTCAAATGGGAGAATCTTTGATCCATCCGGGTTCTTAAGAACCTCATTCTCTTCTGCCTTAGCTTGTTCATTTTGACTTTGAGGCTTTGAAAGCCTTGCTGACGAGTTTTGGGAACTAGTTCGAATTATGCAGCTGGAATCATCAATATTGCCCTCCTAAAGCGAATAAAAGAAAATGACTCCGCTAATGAAGACAGTTTTTTTTCTTGTTGAAGTAAGTGAATTTCATTTATGCAAAAACAAAGCAGAAAAAGAAATAAGAATCCTAAATCCAAATCCCTTAAAACAAAATCAAATAAACAAAGACTATATATATATATATATAATATGAAATAAAATAAGAAGCTGGGCTTTGGTTGCTTGATGATCACAAGAAATCCGACTTTGTAAATCATCAACAAACGGCGTAACCGAAGGATCCTAGTGACGGTGGAGGCGAGTGTCATTCGGGATTGTAGTGGGGCGAGTTGATAGGTCCGGGTCGTCTTATGGTTTGGACGATGGCCATGGCTGTCGAGTTCTCATTGGCGTTAGTTTTTGGTGGTTATTTGATACCGGGAAAATGCCATTTACATTGTTTGTCCTTTGTCGTATAATTTGGCGCAACTGTTAGGACTACCATGTTACTAGCAAATTTTTTCTTTTTTTTTTTCTTAATAAAAAAGCTTTATATATTGTAGTACAGTAAATAGCAATCTATTAAATAAATTTTGTACATTTGTAATTTACTACTAGTTTTATCATATCTACTTTTGTGGTGAAATAAGACTTTTTTTAGTACTTTAGAAATTAAAAATAATTATAATTATGTTAAAAAGTAAGAGATAAAAAGATAAAATAAAATAACTTCCTGTCATGTCATTAAATTTTGACTTTGAGACGGAGAAAAAAGTAAAAACAAAAAAAATCGATAATTGAATTTTTAAAATCTGAATTTCTTAAGAAACCGAAAATACTATTATAATATTAGTAATATAGATATATATGTTATTATATATTTTATTTTACCAAGATGCCAAAATATTTTTACTATAATATTTTTTTTATGAAGAAAATTTGGGAGACATTGCTTCAAATCCAAATAAGGGTGTCGATTTACAATTCTTTTAATTTTTATTTTTTAATTAGCTTTTCAATTAGCTCCATTCTAATTCTATCTTTTCCGAGAAGAAAAATAAATGCAATTTATAAAATATGCAAAATCCATCTATTTCAATTCAAGCGAACAAAAAGATGCTGCAAAAGCTTCTGATGTCCAATCCAAACAACACAGCTGATGATCGTTCTTGATTCTTTGATTCAAGTTGTTCGTTTGTAATATATTCAAAAATGATAAACAAAAAACTAATGTGTCAATATATGTTGTTTTATAATTTTCCAGTGGATAAAACCTTTAAGGTCTGAAATAAGAATGTATATGTATACAGACACGAGGCTTTTATTTTGATTTGAGATCAATCAATGCAACTTTGCTTTTGGTCCCTTCTTTAAAATCTTATCTACTAACTAGACTACTACTCGCAGTGTAGTTCTGTTTCTTGTCTTTGTCTTGCTTTGCATCCATCCTGTTTTCATTTCAATATTTTCAGTACCCGCCTCTAATTCCATCCAAAGTCCTTTTAAGCTGGAAAGAATCTTAAAAAATAGAATTTATTCCAAATTATATTGGTCCATCGAATTATTTAGGTTTTCTTTATATATATATATATATATATGTTAAATGTGTTCATGAGCAAAAACGAGTTATGTTTTAAAATTTTTTGAATTTTTTGATCAAATTTTATTGGCTTGAATTATGCTTAAAAATATAAAAAAATTTATGTTAATATTTTTATAATTAAATTTAAATATTTTTTTGTTATATAAATAGAATAACTAAAGCTCTCTCTCTCTCTCTCTCTCTCTCTCTCTCTCTATATATATATATATATATATATATATGCTTCAGCATGCGAAGTTATGAACTGACCCATATATCTGTGTATGTGTGTGTGTGCTGAGAACTTGGGATGCAATTTGTTTTTCTCAACCACAAAATGGATCAAGGCAACCAATTGAAGGTTCTTAATAGCAGTCATATTTCACCACCTCCAGGCTAAGTTCCCACAGCCTCTATCCGTCTCACTTTCTTCGATATGCCATGTTTTATTTTTTTTTCCTAATATACAACGCATTTCTTCTATGAATTCCCATACCCTACCTTGGATTTCATGGAAACCAGTCTACCATCGCTAAAACACTCTCTCTCCCTCACTCCCCAACATTTTTTCCCATTCGCGGCCAAAGTCATCTGCCTTCCCCCACCAGGCAAGCATTACATTCACTGTAAAGATGGCGATTTTGTTACTTTCACGGTCGTTGAATCCCCTGCAGATTTCAACCTTGTCGTAACCAATTATCCACGGGATGTTAACTTGTTACACCCCTTTGCGCCGCAGCTGCCAACCGCAGCGCCTGTGGTGGCCGAAAATGGTACTCGGGTGCTTCCCAACATTGCCTTTCAAGCAACCATGTTTCCGAACGTCGGCATTTGCATCGGATCTAGTTACTGCCATGTAAGCGGCGATGGGATTTCATGAGGTCTTGGGCACAGATTTATAGTACGGGAGGTGGTGATTTGACTTGCCTTGAAAATTCGCTTCCGTTGTTGAACAAGGATGTCAGCAAGAATCCTGATGGAGTAGAGTCATCTCGCTTGAAAATGTACTCGAATTGGGTTTCATCGAATGGCGAGAATTCTGGTCCAACCAATATTGTATCAGCAGTTGATAAGGTTCGGGCTACATTTGTGTTGGGTCGAGCCCATCTCAAGAGGCTCAAGCATTTGGTCACAGCAAAGTGCATGTGTCACGGGCCGCACTAATTAGCCCAGGCCTAAAGACACATGTTACATGGAACAACTTGGCCCACTAAAATAAGCCCAATCTTTGGTGAGTTCTAGAAGGCCTAGTTTCTAGAAGCTTGGAGATACAGTTAAAAACAACTACTCCAACTTATTTAAGATTAGATAAAGATAAAGTTATTA
>JBBYHO010079433.1:0-11132 GCA_038382025.1 Adansonia gregorii
ATTTTAATCAATTTCATTATCATTAAAGCATTTTAAATAATGGTAATTAATTTATTTTGAATGCAAATAATTTTTATATTATTGAATTTATGATAACTAATATTTTGTAATTAAAAAAATCTTAGATAAAAAATAAAAATAAAATAAATAAAAAATAATTAATTAATAAAGGGTAAAATTATCTTTTTAGTTAAAAATTTACTTGGTAAATAAACTCTAAGGGTTTATTTATATTTGATTAAACTTAAGGGATAAGTGGGCATTTTCCAAATTATAAGAGTAAATATTTTTGCTATTAAACCTAGGAGTAAATGTACTTTTCTCTAAAAATTATTGCTAAATTTAAAACCAAATTTAATGCAAAGAACATATCATGCATACATATATATACATAGAGGAGGGATCTACTTATAGCGTAAAATTAAATTACTTTTATATAGTTTTATAACTTTATATATAATTAATATTTGTTTAATCTGACTGCCATGTTCATGTCTATTCATATAAATTATGTATATCGAGTTTTAAGTAAATTAAAATATCTAATTATTTGTTCTATGTAAAAAACTTTTAACTATTTAATATATATTAAAAAATAGTTTCCCTTATCAATATGATAAATATATTAAACCAGTTCAAAATTTTAAGTGTTTGACAAATACAATTATATTACTAAATTCAATAGTTAGTTTATTAAAATACTAATCATACAAAAAGTTTTGAAACTAATTATAGATACTGGTAATTGGTTAAAAATCAATCAAAATTCTTTTATTGTTAGGAAGCAATAAAACATTGACCTGTAACAAGGCAATTTAAAATTATTTAAAAAGGTTATTTAAAATTGTTTTATAAAACCAAACAATTAAACTTGTCCACATTTTGAGTCTAATAAGATATATCGAAATTTGATAATAATAATAGCTAATTTGTTTGAAAATATATTAAATAAATGTAATTTATAAACGAAAATAGTAAACTTTAGTTAATTTAATATTCGAATATGAACATTATAATATAATAGAGAAAAGCAAATCAACTATAAGAAAAATAATGTGCAACTGTGGAAAAATATGCTTGCAAAAAATATAAAAACAATTATGGAACACAAAAGATATAATTCTAAAAAAAAATTCTCCAATACACATATTGCAATTAGAAATATCTACCTTAATCTTATAATTTGAGATTTAAGAAAAAAATCATTTCTTATAAATTGTTATCTCAAATGACCTTTAATCAATAACTCAACTTAAAAAAATGGTTAAAGCAAATCAAGTCAATAGAGGTTGGTTAATTTGATGGGGATAGAATATTTTATTTATAAGACTACATTTGATTTATTCCTAGCAATCTTTCTTAATAAGCAATCTGTAAATCCAATGCAAGTCATTATGGAGGCATACGTCATGCTTTGAACTTAAACTAGGATAATTTCCACTCATCTAAACTTTTGTGAATAAAAAATTAATAAAAAATATGAATTAAATTAAAAATATTTTAATAAACATGAAACTTTTTAATGAACAGTTTTATCAACAACTTCTAAATTCAAGTTAAAAAACTTATATGTTCAACATTATTTATAGCTAAATCACATTTCAAACAAAATCTCATACCTCAATGATCTAATCACTTTTGTAACATACTTTGTATAAGTGCCTGGTTAAAATATTTTGTATAATCATTAGTATTAAAATACTATAAAAAAAAGGAAAAAGAAAATAGTAAAACAAACTCAATACACATATTATTTTTAAAACTTTTTTGAAGTAGAGATCAAACTTTGATCAATGAAACTATTAGAAGTTACAATAAAAGGTAACAATATGTTGCATATAATATTATTGGGGTAGTCTTCCATCAATACCTATATTTAATCATTTTCATCAAATTTTCTTGATTTGTTTTACATTACATTCTTGAAAGTATTTTTTTTACATTCTAAGCTTCCCCCACCAAGTATCCAACCAAATAGAGGTATAGGGTTTCCAAATACTTGATAATCACGATTGTCATAGCGTCCTCACCGTCGCAATCGGTGCGTCTGACTTAAAAAACAATTTGTTTCTGGCGTGATAGATGACAAAAAAGTATTTCTTGTGTCGAGGTAGTCTTGAGCATTAGATGAATTTCTTATCCAATTATTCTTCTATGGTAACCACAAATAGCTGAGAAATTAAAGACACCACGATAATTTACGCTAGGTGTAATCAAATACCTATTAAAACCAATTCCTTAGAGTTATAAAACTAAAAAGATTGATTTTAAGGTCTATAAATGAAATACGGTAGGTAAGTGAGTCTAGGAGTTGTTTACGCATACGAAAAGATTAGAACCATGATGCCATAAATCGATACCATCTAGCCATAAATTATCTCTGTTTCGATTTTCTTAATTTTTAATTGTCATTATTCTAATATAATTCCTTTTATTATGTTTTAAATAAAATTTTAAAAGTAGGAAATCCCTTTTTTTGCATAAATTTCCATTATGTCTTTTGACCAGTGAAAAAAGCAAAACATAGAGTTTTTGTTAAAATGATTTTCCTAGTTTACTTTTGAAAAAGGTGTTTTAGATTAGGCACTTTAAGGCCCTAACACAAAAAAATACATTTAATGATTTTTGAAAAATATTTAATTTGAAATCATGAATGCATTATTATTACTAGCAACAGAAAGGTGTTAGTAACTTACCAAAGCATAAATAATACGGCAAGCAATAAATAGAAGCCATAGAAAAAAAAGGGCTGGTCAAGAATGGATCTCTTAGTTTCACCAGTTATGTAAAAAATAATCGATTGACAACTTGAATATAAGCTTGGATTCGAAAGTTGATTGAAGCGTAAAGCCAATGGTTGGTTACAAAATTTAGGAAAGTTTGGGAGAAAGAAATTTTAATGTTTGAAGAGCTTTTGAAAAATGAGGTTGAAAGACCTAGATTGATGAAAAATTTAGTGATTTTTGAAAAAAAAAGGTATTTTTAGTATTTTGGATAAAAAGGTGAATTTTGATTTAAAATTGAGGATTTATTAACAAAAGCTCTAATTGATTTTTTTGGAAAAGGATAAAGACTTTGATATGAGCCTAATAAGACCTATGCATGACTTATGACCTTATTGTGGCATTAATTGAACCTATTATGAGGATTCGAATGCCTTGGACGAATGGACATGGGTTGTTATGAATTTTTCTAAGTGCTAGAAGTACGGGATAACATCAAACTATCAAGCTTTCTGAATTTATTTTGGACTCATCTGGATCCAGAACAATGTAAATGGTACAGTGTTAGAAAGGTAACTTAACAAGGTTTCATCTAAAAATAATATAAAATTCCTAGAAAATCTCTTTTTAGGAAAAAAATCAGTTTTAAATGTTAACTTAATACAACATTGATAGCATATTTAAAGGAATCAGTGTAGTGAACTTTGAGAAATCATCTAGATCTGCTTAGACTCTAAAAGTCACAAATGATATAACGAGAAAAATATTTGAAAAATCACAAAAATCCTTTTAAGGGTCAAACATAGCTTGTATTAGGAACTAATTATTGGGTTTAAGGGCATTAAATAATGTGCGATTGAAAAATCATAGCTCTCTTCCCCAAACTCCAAATGAGGCAAAAAGAAGCTCATTTGAAAATTAATTCGATGCTCTTTATGGGAAAAATCCTATAAAAATTCTAGATAATCATTTAGGGTTAAAAAAATTCAATTTGTCCTACTATTTTTACTAGTAGCCAAAAGAGGGGATTTATGATTTCGAGTTACCTAGACTCGAAATGTGATCCAGACATATGAATGTCCATTCATAGGGGTCCATAACAGTGGGTTAATAGGTCCACTCTAAGCCCTTAGATTAATAAGGCACTGAAAACGACCATGCCATTCAATAACTAGTACAAAATGCTTATGATCAAGGCATTAAATCAAGTGATTTAAAAATCAACTAGGAAGGTTTAAAAATAGGATGTTTGTGGTCTTTTTCACCCAAGAATCCAAGCATTAGAAGCTTGATTTGCCCAAGTTTGATGGCATCCAATGGCGAAAAACATAAGCCATGATTAATCCATCATTTTGGATTAACTATAGCTTATCTTGGGCTTAATTTGCAAAATCAAATTTTGCACATCAAGTAGGCACATTTAATAAAAATTTCATTAACATAAATGGATAACATGACACCCAAACATCAAAGCAAGGCATAGCATGCATATAAAGTCATTTTGACAAATATATCTGAAAGAAAATCCTGAGCTTATGTGTATTGACATTGGCATAAAAATTCAATTAGAATAAAACTATACAGTGGAATTAAACAAAAAAACATGCAAATTTCCTTAGGTTGTTAAGAAGAGACGTACATGTGATCATACTACAGTTTAAAACCTAGATATGATAGAATCATATTTGCCTAGAGACTCATAACTCTAAGCATGTTGATCCCTACATGAATGCACCATGAATTGATTATTACAAACTTTTCTCGAGGCTAAATACAGTCCAAGTGTTTGGCCTCTAACTATGATCCATACAAATGCCTATTGGAGCCTTCATGAGGTTTGGTGATTCTTTAGTGCCAACTAGAAAGCTTTTCAAGCCTCAACCAAAAGATATACAACTAACAAGTTTAGATCTAAAATGACTTGAGAACAATTCTCACAGCTATTGTATAAAGAGAAAAAAGAACATAACTTTATAGGGAAGTAGTTGTTTTGTATAAATCACAATAAATGAATCCAAAAATCTCAATTTTTGATTTCAATTGATTTCTTTAGGATAGACAACTAATTTTCTATCTTTGTTATGATTAGAAACAATTTTAGATCACTTAAAACCATGTTTGCGCTAAGACACCCTTAGAAAAGTACATGGGCTTATGCCAACCCTTAGAAAAATAAGGAAATTGGTGCTTAGGGCTTTTTTGGTAGCTACTATCAACCAGAAAGCCTTAATTATGTATTTAAATACATCTTGGGCTAGGTTAGGCTTGACTGCTGGGTCAACCGAGCCCATTATTAGTATAACTAGAAGGTGGCACCACTTTTGAGTATTTCTTGGAGCCCAATTAAAATAATTTTAATTAGCTTGTTAAAGATTAGGCCTTATTAATAACTTATTAAGATTTTAGCTTAATTGCACACCAAAGCTAGCTATTCCGTATGCCTAGCCTATTATCAAGCCCAATTTAGAGTAATTCAGAACTAAACTCTCATAACTTGATAATGAGGGCTTTTAGCCTAACTTATAAATTTACATGTTAGATAATTTATTCATAATTCAATTTTCTAACCTAAGTAAAACAATTTTTACTTGATGTAAATAATATTAAATAATTATTTAATTATATTAATACAATTATTTATCCTTATTTAATATTATCCCTAAAACCATGTCTACAAATAGACATTGTCTGAAGAATATGCTCTTATCTTTGTTGCTATTAAGACATCTTTAGTTAGATTTCATATATCTAATTTTTCTCTTTAATAATACTTAATTGCACTAATTCAATTAATCTTCCTCATTCTATCTTTTATTTAATTAAGTCATAGTTAATTAAATCTTAATTTTAATCCAAAAGATCGTCTTATTGTGTTTGACCTATTAGGCTTCCATCATAATAATAATGAATATAATTACCCAATTAAGTGTATTTATATTTATAGACCAAGATGGCTTCTAGCAAAGCATCATGGCCACCTGGTATGCAGGAAGAGTTAATATGACCTCCTTAACAAACCTTTTATTAACCATCCTCTGAGTGTACTTAGATCCTTTTACCAAATATCCTAAAAAGATCATGAGCATGGTACCGTGTCTACTCATGTATCAATCCGTATTAGTTCTTATAGCTTTCAGTTAACCTTATGAATTTAGAGAAATAATTTCTTATAAATTCATCATGCATTGGCTAAGGACTTTATCAAGTTAACCAAAGCCAAGAACAAATATGTTTTCGATGTCTCTTCGAGTGGTGAATCCTCTTTGGATCACTTTATAAAAGAAAAAATCCAACCAATCAAAATTTATCTCTAATTATATTAAATTAATTAAGAGATATATAAAGAAGTGGTGCTCTTTTAGAACTCTATCATAAAAAAGAAACAAATTCTTTAAGAGTAAGTTTTATCTCTAATAAAATTAAATTAATTAAGTGATAAATAAAAAAGTTTTATCGCTAATTAAATTAAAATAATTAAGAGATAATTAAAGGAGTTTTATCTTTAAATAAATTAAATTCATTAAGAGATAAACAAAAGTATTTTATCTCTAATTAAATTAAATTAAATTAAATTGAGAGATAAGTGAGGAAGTAAACAAAAATGTTTTATCTCTAATTAAATTAAGAGATAAGTGAGGAAGATAAATTCTTTTGGAAGTATTTAAAAAAAAAACCATATTCTTTATAACTCCTTTTCACCTAGCAGATTAGCACTATGAATAGGGACTTCCCCTAAGCCCTTTAAGACATTAATTCTATAATTCACAATCCTAAAGAGAAGAAGTAGATTTTAAAGACTTAAATCCCATCCAAAGTCTTAAGAAGATCTCTCAAGAATTAAAAAAAATTTCAGAATACAAAGGATGCTACTCTCCTATCTTGTCCCATCAATAGAAATGAGGCTAAACTCGTTTTCAAGATCATGTCTATATGACCCTTGGAATGGATCAAGATCAATTCTCTAAGGCTCTTGAAGCAGATTCAACATCAAGTCTCAAAGACCTTTGAAGTAGATTCAAGGTTAAGTCTAAAGACCCTTAAAGCAGATTTTATGAACAAGTCTAAAAACCTTTGAAACAGATTTAAGATCAAGTTTAAAGACCCTTTAGCAAATTTCAATACCAGTCTCTAAGACTTTTAAAGCTAATTTTAGGATCGAGTCTCTAAGACCTTTAAAACAAATCTAAATCAAGACTAAGTCATTTAAAGACCACTGAAGCAGATTTCATCAGTTCAAGATTAAGTTGCCAAACAAACCTTGAATTAAATTTCCTTACTAAAGAAAAGAGGGAAAGATTTTTTTATTTTAAAGAATATACAAAGATTGCAACTCAAAGTTTGATAAATAATTTTTTTAGTCTCCAAATTTTCTTTGTTATTATTTTTGAAATGAAATTTATGGGTATAAATTTTTGGCATGCCTAGTAGGATAATCTCTCTCTTTCCATCTCTTTTCTTCAAAATTCAATCTTCAAATACTAATGGCCCTTGAAATGAAAATCTTCAACAATCAAACCTCAAGTCTTCTTTAACTTACAAGTTAGAGGCAAAAATATCTGTTGCATGACTTCGTCAATGCTTATCATCCAATTTGGATGTCATGAATATGATGACAAATGGTACCACTTTTTTAGAAGAATAAGTGGCTCTTCTTACAAAATTTGTAGAATCTCTTGCCGTAAGCATTAAAGAAAAAGATGATCAAATTGCTTTCATGATTGCATAAATTAAAAGGCTAGATGGCAACAACCAACTTGATATAAGCCAAAATCAACATTAAGTTCTTCAAGATGATGGTGAAATTGCTACCAAGATTGTTGGAGAAGATCTTTAACAGGTTTTTTCTGATCAATCCAAAAAGCACATCAAAGAAGCTATCAAAGATCAAGCTGAAAGTGTTGCTTTGCATTTATACACTTAAGCCAAGCCATATTCTTAAATGACCAATCGCTTGAAGATGCTTGAAAATTATCAACCCCTAAAGTTCCAATAGTTAAATGGCAAAAGAAATTTGTGCCAACATGTTGTGCACTTTGTAGACACTTTCAATAATGCTGGCACTAATGAAGATCTCATGGTGAAATAATTCATCTGATCATTAAAAAGCACTACCTTCGATTGGTATCCTGATCTTAAGCTTGGGATAATTTATAGCTAGGAATAACTAGATCATGAATTTCTTTATCGATTCTACAGCATTAATCACATAATTAACATGATTGAATTCATAAACTTAAACCAATGGAATATGAGCCAGTTATTGACTCTATCCATAGGTGGACGAAATTTGATCTTTAATTGCAAGAAAAAATATTTTGAGTCTTCTATCTTTGACAAGTTCATACAAGGCATGAACTAAGGATTGCATTACATTCTTCAAGGCATCAAGCCTAAGACATTTGAAGAGTTACCCATTTGTGCTCATAACATGGAGTTAAGTATGATAGCTACTAAAAATCAAGGTCCTTTTATCTAAAAGCTAAAAAGAGCAAAGAAAACCAAGACACCCATATTTGGGGTAAAATATTTACCAATAATGAAAAAGACAATCACTTTATTATTGTGAGTACTAAGCCTTTTCAAATATCCCTCAAATCAAAACAATCTTAAAAGGTGAAATCTACTTCTACACAAGATAAAGATAAAGAAAAAGAAAAAATCACCTTAAAGTTAAGGAAAGAAAAAAGTTTTTTTTTTCTAATTCTAATGTCTTAAGCATGCTTGAAGAACTTTTAAAGGCTAAGCTGATTCAATTGCCAAAAATGAAGTGATTTGAAAAAGCTAATAAAGTACATGACACTATTTATTACAAGTATCATCGCTTGATTAGCCACCCTCTCAAGAAGTGCTTTATCTTAAAAGGGAAAATCATGTAACTTTACGAGGATGGGGAAATCAAATTCGAAGAAGAAATGATGTTATCAAATTTGGCATCAATTTGCATGGCTTCTCAATCCAATAACTTGGAAAAAACCATAAAGTTTAGCTCTTTTGATCTTTTTATACAAGCTCCAAGCACAAGTTTGAAAGAAAATCTCCAAAGGAACGGGGTAACCATTTGCTTTAAAAAAAATAAAGGTGTTGATGATGATGGTTGGACTTTAGTCACTCATCAACAAGGTTAAAAGAAGAATTCTCCTAAGCATCTGAAAGTGTTTGTTAAAGCCATGGAGATTAAATAACCATTTAAAGCTCCAAAGCTAAATGTGCCTTAAACAAAAGAATACCATCTAAAAATGAAAATTTAGCTCAAAGAAAGTCTAGAATGCCACTTACTCTAAATGAATACATGCTAATTCAATTTAAAGAAGAAAAAGGTCTTTCTACGAAAGACAATGTACACCTACATATGGCAAGTTTTTGAAAGCACTACCATATTGTTCATAAACAAGAGCTTAAACTGTTATATTGCTCTTAAGCATAAGCTTAAACTGTTATATTGCTCTTAAGCATGAGTTTAACTTATTATATTGCTTCTAAACCCGAGCGTAAACTATCATATTACTCCTAATCACTAGTTTGAACTATGCATTAAAAAAAATGCCTGCTAGGTTAAAAATCCTTTAAGGATGACT
This sequence comes from Adansonia gregorii, assembly GCA_038382025.1. NCBI lineage: Eukaryota > Viridiplantae > Streptophyta > Magnoliopsida > Malvales > Malvaceae > Adansonia > Adansonia gregorii. The sequence goes on from JBBYHO010079433.1 coordinate 9,299, forward strand.
TGGGCAAAAGTTAGGGCAACAAAAAAAAGCCTGCCAAGTTGAAAAAAGATGACTTAAGCAAAAAATGGGCATAAAAAAAAATTAAACTACGTTATGGCATGATCCCTTAAAAATACTTATGTAGCTTGGATTCATTGCCAAGTTTGGTCAATAAAATAAAAAGAAAAATTGTCTATCTCAAGAATTTTACATGTACCATGCTTCTATGCAAGCCAATGTTGGCTCATTATCCATTTGGATTATAAGTTTTTCCTAGCTAGCAAATCTTCTCAAAATAAAGCAAAAATTATGTAAATAACCAAGTCTTGAAAGGGCATTTGTAAAAGAAAAAATTTTGACCAATCAAAATTTATCTCTAATTAAATTAAATTAATTAAGAGATATATAAAGAAGTATGATTCTTTAAGAGCTCTATCATAAAGAGACCAAATTCTTTAAAGTCAGTTTTATATTTAATAAAATTAAATTAATTAAGAGATAAATAAAAAAAGTTTTATCTCTTATTAAATTAAATTAAATTAATTAAGAGATAATTAAGGGAATTTTGTCTTTAATTAAATTAAATTCATTAAAAGATAAATAAAAGAGTTTTATCTATAATTAAATTAAATTAAGAGATAAATGAGGAAGATAAGTTCTTTTCTAACTCTTTTATAAAGAAACCATATTCTTTAAGAACTTTTTTTCACTAACAGACTGGCACTATGTATAGAGACTTCCCCTAAGCTATTTAATATATCAATTTCGTCATTCATAAGCTTGGAAAGAAGAAGTGGATTTTGAAGACTTAAATCCTCTTTAAAGTCTTAAGAAGATCTCTCAAGCATTGAAGAGACTTAAAAAACACGAAGACTGCTACTTTTATTCTTTAAAAAGCTATTCTTCAATCCTTTTTCATCAGTAAAAAGAAGGCTAAACTTGTTTTCAAGATCATGTCTAAAAGACCCTTGGAGTGGGCCCTATTTTCAAGATCAAGTCTAAAGACTCTTGTTGCAGATTCAAGATCATGTCTAAAAGGATTTCAAGATTAGTTTCAAAGACCTTTGAAATAGATGCAAGTTTAAGTCTAAAGACTATTAAAATAGATTTTAAGAATAAGTCTAAAGACCCTTAAAGTAGATTCAATATTAAGTCTAAAAACCCTTAAAGCAAATTTCAATATCAAGTCTCTAAGACCTTTAGAGTTAATTTCAAGATCAAGTCTCCAAGACCCTTGAAATAAATCTAATTCAAGGTTAAGTCACCCAAACTTTGACAAATAAAATTTTTATTTATCTTTAAATTTTTGTCATATTTTTTACATGAAAATTATGTGCACACACTCATCCACCTTCGTCTAGTTCATGCCATATCCAGAACCACCCTACTATAAGCATCCATCTATTATGGACCTGTTCATGATGGAACTAAAGCATGATATTTCCTATAGAATAAGACCTAGTATCATAAGTCTGAGGACTAATATACATGACTAACACATGAGAACATATTTTGTAGACACTTGAGTTGCTTATAACAAATAAAGTTCTCATACAGGCCACGTTAAGTGAACTTGTTTCCATAAACATGCATTGATATGCTATCCCTAAGTATCTCTATACTTCAACTTCTGTGAGATCAAAGAGTTGCATGCATAAAATGCATAGAGGCTTAGCGTATGCTAGACTTTATGCATTGTTAATGCCTTGCCTTAATAATAGATGACTCTGAACATTTTTAGAAACACGGCTTTGATGCATAAAAATCTCATCATCATAACTTATTGCTAACTTTGCAAAACCATTGTGTTTTATAAGCTTCATCCAATTAGTGTTTACATGAGTGTTAATCATAC
>JBBYHO010079541.1:0-46165 GCA_038382025.1 Adansonia gregorii
AGTAGAGATGGCTAGAATTTCCCTCTTTTCCTTGTTATTGATAAGCAAGAAAAAGAGAAAATAATGAGGTTTTGGTTTTGGTATGGATGAAGGTGATTTTTGGAGTGTGTAGTGGATGAAAGTAAATGTTTTGGGGCTGTTTTTGGGTGGTGGGTGAAGAGCTATAAGATTTTGGTTTTCTTGGTGTGTGAATATGTTTTTGGTAGTGTAAATGAGGTAGAATCTAACCTTTTCTACTGAGATAGAAGTGGTCTATTTATACCAGCCTCTTGGAGCCAAATTGGAAGTGTTTTTGGCCATTTCTCAATGGGGACAAGGTGATGTAAGCATGGTGGCTATAAGAGGCAGCTTGCTGCCAATGTGGTGGCATAGGGTGGCTGGTTTAAATGCTAAAATGATCTTCCAGCAACTAGGATGGCTGATGGTGACATTAGCCACTAATGGTGACATTAGCCAACAACTAGGGAGGAGTAGGGTGATCAAATGGCATTGACCCCTTTGATCCAATTTAGACTAAAAATGTGTTGATTAATTTTAAAGTCTGAATTCATAATCTGATATGTGTTTTAATCTTTCCTAATGCAAAGAAATGAGTTAAAATCGAGTTTTGGATCAATGGTGGACGAGTCAAAATTGCTCGGACCATGAAAATGGCCTGGATGTATCGTTACATTGCATAATGTATTGATACATTTGGTCCAAAAACCTTGATAGTATTGATACAATGAACATTGTATTGATACAATAATCACTGTATCAATACTATAAACCATTGTATTGATACCATGAACCACTATATCAATAGAAGTTGATTTGTATCGATAAATTCCTTTACAGAATGCATATTTAGGTCCTGGCATAGTCCAGTATCGATACATGAGTTCCTGCATCGATACAAAGGATTTTGTATCGATACAGCTACATGTTGTATCGATACAAATGAGGACATTTCAAATTTTTGGCACGTTAGAGTATTGTATCGATACATTAGAACCATGTATCGATACATTCAAGTAAAATTATGAATTTTCTCATATCCTTTCTCCTCGGATACCTTGGACTACATCCCTTGATGCCATATCTTTGTAATTACCTTTGATATAATTCCTAGGCCTTCTTGACATCCTTAAAATACTTTTTCGCTGAGCGACAATCGTCCCCTCTTACGTCCATGCTCCAGATTGCTAAAAATTAGCTCGGATAAAATAAGGTGTCTACAGCTGCCCCTCTTTGATTGTTGCTGAGAATCAAGAACAGGGCAAAGACAAATAGACACTATTTTGTTCGTGGTGGACTAACACTTCTACAACATTAGGGTGCTAAGTTTTCTAAGGTTTGACCCTCTTAGGCAGGTCTAAAGTAACATGGACTTTTGATGTGGGTGCCACCAGCGTGTGCGAGCTTTGACTCAAACTTGGGTGCCACTAGCTCGTGTGGGCTTTGACTAAGGTGCCGCCAGCTTATGCGGGCTTTGATTCAGACTTTGGTGCCACCAGCTCGTGTGGGCTTTAACTCGAGTGCTGCCAGCTCGTGCGAGCTTTGACTCAGACTTAGGTGCCACCAGCTTATGTAGGCTTTGACTCGGGTACTGCCAGCTCGTGCAGGCTTTGACTCAGACTTGGGTGCCACCAGCTCATGTAGGCTTTGACTCGGGTGCCATCAGCTCATGCGAGCTTTAACTCGGGTGCCACCAGCTCGTACGGGCTTTGACTCAGACTTAGGTGCCACCAGCTCTGTGGGCTTTGACTCGAGTGCTGCCAGCTCGTGCAGGCTTTGACTCAGACGTCGATACCACCAGCTCGTGTGGGCTTTGACTCGATGCCGCCAGCTCGTGTGGGTTTGGACTTAGACACTGGTGCCACCAGCTCATGTGGGCTTTAACTCGGGTACCGCCAGCTCGTGCAAGCATTGACTCATACTTAGGTGCCACTAGCTTATGTAGGCTTTGACTCGAGTGCTGCCAGCTCATGCGAGCTTTGACTCAAACTTGGGTGCTGCCAGCTCGTGTGGGCTTTAACTCAGGTGCCACCAGCTCATGCGGGCTTTGACTTACACTTTAGTGCCATCAGCTCGTGTGGGCTTTGAAAGGGTGCCACTGACTTGTGGGCTTTAAAAGGGTGGCACGACTTGTGGGCTTTAAAGAGGTGCCATGACTTGTGGGCTTTGAAGTGGGTGCCACGACTTGTGGGCTTTAAAGAAGGAGTGCCACGACTTGTGGGCTTTGAATAGGGTGCCACGACTTGTGGGCTTAAGAAGGAGTGCCACGACTTGTGGGCTTTGAAAAGGGTGCCACGATTTGTGGGCTTTAAAGAGGATGCCATGACTTATAGGCTTTAAAGAGGGAGTGCCCCAATTATGGGCTTGAAGAGGGTGCCACGGCTTGTGGACTTTAAAAAGGATGCCACTGACTTGTGGGCTTTAAAGGGATGCCACGACTTATGGGCTTTAAAAAGAATGCCATGACTTGTGGGCTTTAAAGAGGGAGTGCCGTGACTTGTGGGCTTTGAAGAGGGTGCCATGACTTGTGGACTTTAAGAAGGATGCCACTGACTTATGGGCTTTAAAAGGATGCCATGACTTATGGGCTTTGAAGAGGGTGCCACGACTTATGGGCTTTAAAGAGGTGCCACGACTTATGGGCTTTAAAGAGGGAGTGCCATGACTTATAGGCTTTGGAGAGGGTGCCATGACTTGTGGGCTTAAGAGGGAGTGCCACGACTTGTGGTGTTTTTGAAAAGGGTGCCACAACTTGTGGGCTTTAATGAGGTGCCACGATTTATGGGCTTTAAAGAAGATGGAATGACTTATGGGCTTTGAAGAGGTGCCACGACTTATGGGCTTTGAAGAAGGTGCCATAACTTGTAGGCTTTAAAGAAGATGCCACGACTTGTGGACTTTAAGGTGTGCCACGACTTGTAGGCTTAAAAAGGGTGCCATAACTTGTGGGCTTTAAAAGGGATGCCACTGACTTATGGGCTTTAAAGGGATGCCATGACTTGTGGGCTTTAAAAAAAAGAGGTTTTTGACATAAGGTGATAAGAATAAAAGACCTTACCTGAATGGCACTTCATTTGCAAAACTTAAAGTACTTACCAAGAATTCCTTGGAGGTGCAGCAAACCTGGCTTGAAGTGATCTGATAGTAACATGAATGCATGATGTGGAATGCTATCATGATTGCATGATGTGAAGTCTAATACGGGAGATAGCTATAGTTTTCTTCGTACATCATTCAGACTATCGGAGGGATGGCGATTTGTCTTTATTCCAACCATGGACCAAAATTTTTCTTATCTCGCTAGGGATTGTAGGTTATCCTTGCTCCACTGAGGATGTGATAAAAAATTTTAGTCTCAAGAATTTGGATTGCTGCATTTCTCGATTCGAGAGGCTCAATCATTTTTCTAACAAATGGAGGGCATTGCCAATAATTTAGAGACTATTCAACTGATTAGGTTGATGTCTTTGGTTCTGATAGGATTTTGATAAGATGCATAAGTCAATTTATGGTTTGCCTAAAATGGTTTTCCTTGAGTTGAGGCTTGTGAAAGCGAGAAAATGGTTTGGTGTATAGTCATGCCGAACAGGTATTTGGACATGACAAGTGCATAATCTTGATGATTGGGGCATAAGCAGAGTTCCCTGTGCTTTTCTTTTTCCTTTTAATGTAATGTCAAGATGTCCTGATGCGTACTTCAGTTAATTATCAAACACTATCAACTAAATGACAAGTGCAACATGAATTGTACAAGGGTCAAAAGAAACAAGGTAATATTTATTTATGGCAACAAAGAGACATAACTCAATATACTATTTGACAGGCAATTGATAAGGCAGTGAGAAAAATGATCTTTTAGGTGAAAGATGCCTCTGACAATTATGACATGGATGTTTTTTAGGTGCTTTTTAGAATCCTTCCCGAACAATGAATGTGCCTAGCATGAGCTAATCTTTGAAAGATCTCTAGGATTGCTTTGCATTGTCTTGTAGGTGTTCTCGATTCATGCCCCATGAAAATTAATCCTCTCCAGATGCCCCTTGTAGGTTTTGAACTGTAGTTGGGTTGGTTGTCCAAATGTCTTTTTCGAATTTTCATCTAGACCCTTTTTATTTTTTATTGTTTTTTCATTTTTTGGTTTTGTGTTTTTTTTTACTTTTTTTTGCTCTTTTTTGTTTTGTTTTTTTTAAGGATGCCTTTTTAGGTTTTCGCCCTCTAGGGGATATGAGTTGACATGGTTGGGCAAGGCCTTGCCATCGATTTTTGACAAGATTGGGGCCCCTTCGAATAAGACTTGCCTCACGACATATGGTCCTTCCTAATTAGGGATTCACTTGCCCTGCGTATCTTTGTGAATTTAGAGGATTTTTTTGCCTAGGTAAGATCGTCATGGGTGCATCTTTTGTTGTGGGCTCAAATCTTGCATCTTTGATGCGTTTGGCCATGGCCAATGCATTTTTCCTTAGTGAGATTAAGCTCGTCGTATTTGTTCTCGACTTGTTCAGCCTTTCCAAGTTATCAAAACTCCGAGAGAAAGGATTTTGCCTTTGATGAGCAACACAGCTTTCATCCCATAGACAAAGGAGAATGGGGTAGCATTCATGGAAGTTCGAACTAAGCCCAAATAGGCATGAGGCACAAAAGATAGTTTCTCATGCCAATCTTTGTGAGTTTCAGCCATTTCCTCAACCATTCTTTTGATGCTTTTGTTGGCTGCCTTAACTGCCCCATTCATGTTTGGGTGATAAGGATAGAATTATCATACTGGATCATGGACTATGAAAGGTCTGGTGTTGCAGAGCTTTCTTAAAAACCTTATTCAGAATTAACTTTGCTACTGCAGATTGATCATTCAAAATTGATCGTCAAAGACCTATCAGACACATCCATGACACTTCTATTAGGACACCTGAAAGGCTAAAGAAATAGGCATTGCAAAAGGCATACACACAACCAAAAGATTTGGATAAAATGGAGGTGAAAGAATAATGGAGACAAAAAGGTTGGAAAGTGATTTAGACTTACAATATGAAATGATTTATGCAAAAGTCATTTTAATGATAATGTTTGATAAAGATGCCCCTTACATAGGACACCTACCTACCTTTAGGCAAGGGTAGGTAGGTTTTCATTTTTTTCTTGACATAACATGAAGGGGACAAAAAAAGTGTAGGGGCTTCTTTCATGACACTGTCATCAAAATCAAGCCTCGATAGAAGGGCACAAATTTTATGGCTCGATATCGGTCATGTTTGCAGCTGGCTCAGTATGGTTTGATAAAGGATTGGCAGCAATATTTGGTCCCTGGTTTGTCCCAAATTGCAAGACTTTTGCATTGATTAGATTTTGCACATTTTATTTGAAATACATGCAGTTCTCAATGTCATGCCCCGCTACCCAGCATGGTATTCACAGTGGGCATTAGGGTTGTGCCATGGTGGGTACGGCGACTTTTTTTCTGGGACATATATCGGAGCCACTAAATGATTTTGGAGTAAGGTTTGGTAGAGCTCTTCATAGGTCATTAGGATGGGATCAAAATGTTATCTTGGTTGACTTGCACCTCGATTATCGGGTGCATTATTGGCTATTCGATTGGTAGTTTGGTGGACTTATAGAGGGAAGCCTTGTGGTAGGTTTAATGGGATTGCAAGGGATGGGTTATGAGTGGTGGCATAGATTGGCTATGGGGATATTGTGACGGGGTAAGAATGTAACATTCTTGAGTAGCGAGAGTTAGATGCTTGATGCTGTCTTGGTTGAGATGAGCCAGTATAATATATAGTATTGGCCTCTTCTTCTTTCTTCCTGCCGTAATGGGTTTCTTACTTGATCCAACTGTTTCTCTAGCAGACATTCTACCACTTTTAATGGCGGCATCGATCATTTCTCTAGAGAGAACCAAGTCCATGAATTTCTTGGTGGCATTCCCCACAAGCTTTTCATAATAAGGAGCACGTAAGGTATGAATGAAAGTAACTGTCATCTCTTTTTCTGTAAGGGGAGGCTGGACTAAGGCTGCTTATTCTCTCCACCTTTAGGCATATTGTCTGAAACTTTCAATGGATCTCTTTTCAAAATTCATCATGGAAAGTCGATCCGATGCCCAATTTGATACGTGCTGGTATTGATTTAGAAAGGCCTTAGTTAAGTCTACCCATGATTGAATTTTGACATTTTCTAGCTCGATATACCACCGAGCTATTGCCCTAGTAAGGTTATGTTGGAAGCAATGGATGAGGAGCTTTTTGTTTTTCTCATACCCAGCCATCTTTCGCAAGTACATTCAGATATGGACAGAAGGATTAGTGATTCCATTAAAATTTTCAAACTCTGGGACTTTAAACTTTAGGGCAATGACAAGGTTGGACACCAAAGATAACGATTGAGCGTTAAGAGCTCCAAACTTGTCAGTCCCCTCGATAGCTTAGAGGCATTTTTCCAGTAGCTGGAATTTGCTTACTTCTTCTGTAGTCATAGTGGACTTTTGACCTTCCATTTTCTCTAGTTCCTCATGGTTAAGGGCTATCGAATCTGCTGATGAGACTCCCACATTTATCCTTTGAGTACTAGGAATGAATAAACCTACCCCAATGGGATTAATATAGATAACTGGTGGAGCCTGAGTGGTAGGTGGAAGGGTAGGCTGTTGTTCTTGTCTAGGTTCTCCTTGGCAGGTTTTGGATTATTAGCAAGGGGACCTTCAACGTTGGAAGAATCATTCCTTGTTTCAGCAGTACTGGCTTACCCTTTTTCTTTTATAGAGGCTGTCATTAGTTCCATAAGTGTAGCCATCTGAGTTTGCATTTCGCTTTGCTGATGGAGCATCTGGTCTTGTGATTCCTTGACCATTAGCTCAAGTCTTTCAATGCGAGATTCATGATCACTCTCCCTGATTTGTTTACGACGCCGCATGTTGTAGCGATGCAGGATGTTAAGTTTCATTTTCCCGATTACCTTGGAGTCCCTTGCACTTTTATGGCCCAATTCTCATATTAGACTTCTACTTAAAAATGTATTGATTATGATGCAATGAAGAATGATTGATGCAAGTGTAAATAGGTGAAAGTAAATATGCACATGCATTGGAGATAATCGAATCCTGGAATAGCTTCGTTGATAACATTTTTCATAAAGCCACAAAAAGGTCCCTTGCTGAACACCGAACCAGATCAATTGTCCCAAAATAATAATGGTCATGATAATTATGATGAGATGATGCATGTATCAGAACATAAACAAAGGGAAATGAGTTAATCAAATGTATAAGAGGCAAATGAAAGAAATTAAAGAATTTGAGAACATCAGAGAAAATAACCATGTCTCAACCAATGTGATGAGACAAGAAAAGGGCAGTATATCAACATGCCATGGTGCAATCTGGCCCTTCATGAGATGATGCACTATCTTATGTTGATGGAAAAATAACCGATTAGTGGTAATATTCGTTTATCACCACTATTACGGATGTGTGTTAAGCCATGACTCGGATAGCATACTGACTTGCAATAAAAGACATTGTGAATGTTGGTTTTTATTCACCGTCACTTCTTTATGCAAAGGTTATCCATCGTTGTAGCGACACAATGGCATGCCTTGATAGATGATAAAAATGCAAATGCGGGTGACAATTATATACTCATTGTCACGTACATAATTATGGTGATTAAGAGTAAAGGTTAGGAATGTTTCCCCGAGTGACCCTATTCTTCGAGTATTCTAACAGCATTTTGGTATTGTTTGACATGGTTTAGCTCATAGGGCTTACTATATAAGGTTTAAGTTGACGCCTAAATAGGTATCCTAATTGCTCCTCCATCCGATAAGGACAGTCGAGGGATTTCGATCCTAAACATCATGGGTTTGGCGGAATGGGTTTGATCCGTTGGATGTATTTTCCTATGCAAATGCAGAGGGTTACTTATGAGAGACATAGGTAATTTACATCCAGAAAGTTATTGCCATGCCTATGTGGAGGATTACTCACAAAGCTGGATAGCTCACTTCCTCCTAATGATTGGGTTGTAACCACACCATAGAGTTTGGCGGGATACTAATGCACATGTAAGTGTACAGTGTGATGGGAAAATGATCAAACCTTTTTGTTTACCTCTGTATTTACCACTTTTACTAAGCTAATGATTATTCAAAAGAAATAAGACAATCTTAAAAATCATGTCAAACAAAAGATTAGATGACAAAATGACAAAAGGGTCCTAGTTAAATAATGACTGACGATTGAAGGAACTGAGAACCTAGAAAGACATGGCTAGTGATTGGCCTAACTCTTTATACCATCCCCTGTGGAGTCGCCAAGCTATCGCAACGTACCCTGAGTTAGATCCTCGTGGATCGAAGAGTGCGCACAACTTAAAATGTTTTCCTGATTTGGAAAATGTCTTCTCGATTGAGACTATTCTTCAGCGATGTGATAAGAACGACAATGTGTGGATTCTTGACTTGTTATACAGTGAGGGGGACCATAAGACAAATCACTCATCTTATTAGTCTCGTATGACCATCACAAAATGGCCAACGCTTGGAGTTGCCACCGATCATTTCGGGCTAGGCATGATCGGATGCTTATTGAAACCTATGTTTTGAGTTACAAAACTCAAAACATTGGTCCCGTGGTCTACGTAATGCAAAGATTCGCCGTTTGGGTTTGGGAGTTGGTTACGCGTGATGAGGTACGAACCTCTTCACGATATCCGAAATCGGTACCTTACTAGCTATGCCTTATCTCGGTTTCAATTCTTTCGACCTTAACTTGTCATTATTTCGATATAACCCTCTTCTAATGCATGAACTTTATAAAAATAATCCAAGTTTTGATGAAAAAGATTTAATCACATATACACCCCGAAGAGATGGGAAATATAGAGTTTTTTGATGAAAATAATATCTGGATTTTACTTTGAAAATGGAATATTCTACTTTGGGCACTGGAGAGATACCCATGAGGAACATTACCTTTAATTTCATTTGGAAACATTTTGAAAACATGAATGCACATAATCATCACAAAGAAATCATATTGGTAAAGATAATAAATGAAATAACATAGCATGGATCATTCAATGCAATGATAAAGAAAATGGGTGGACTATGGGAATTTATCTCGCTATTGACATTGATTATCCAGGAATAACTGAATCGATAATTTTTGAGATGCATCTGGTTTCTTGATTAAACAAGGTTTGTTTGATATATTCGTGAAAATCTAAGAAAAAATAATGATTAATTTGTAGTTGAAAGACAGGGTTGGAGTATACCCTCAAAAAGATGGGGCTGGAGTATCCCCGTAATGGAAAATAATTTTTTTTGACAAATGAAGATTTTTAAATCTTGACAAATTTAAGAAGCAGGGTTGGAGTATCCCCTTAAAAGTGGGGGTTGGAGTATCCCCGTGAATAAGAAATCATTTTGACATAGAAAGATTTTCAAATCTTGACAATTTTGAAGAACAGAGTTGGAGTATCCCCTTGAAAGGACGGGGTTGGAGTATCCCCGTGGATGACATAACTTCATGATTTAAAAAGTGGGTGAGCATTAGGCAATTTTTAGCAAAAAGATTTATTATGAATGAGGATGATAAAAATGTAAAATATGTTTGTGCCTTAATATGAGCTTGTGGGAGTGTTAAGGTATGCCCTTGAGTCTGATCGGGGTCACATGGAGACATTCGAATGTCTCGAGACAAAATTCAGGAAAATAACTTAATTTTGACCAAAATCGAAAATAGGGGACAGCATCGCGCTATCCTGCTTCCCAAATTCATTCTAAATTGGTTTAAAGGATGTAAAAGGTGGACAAGACATCGTTAGAAAGGTAACTCGATGAGAGTCATCGTCCCCTCTTTTGTCCATGCTCCAGATTGCTAAAAATTAGCCAAGACAAAATAAAGTGTCTACAATAATAAAAACTTCTCTTTCTACCATTTTTAGAATTGAAGTTCATTTTTCAATTGGGATAAACACGGATTCACATAACAATCTCCTTTCTTTCAATGGTTAGGCATCATAAATTCATTTCACTCATTAAAAGAAATGAATTAATGCTTTGATTTCATCGAAAAATTTCACTTGCCACCATTTTTTGGAATCAAAGTTCATCCATCAACTAGGATAAGCATGAATTCACGTAGTAATCTCCTTTGTTTTCATGATTAGGAACCATAAACACATTCTCCTCATTGGGTGAGTGATATTGGTACATTGGTTTCATAACAAAAACTTGTCTTTACACCATTTTTAGAATTAAAGTTCATCTTTCAATTAGGATAAACAGAGATTCATATAATAATCTCTATTCATTTAATGATTAGGCACCATAAATTCATTCCACTCATCAGAATAAATGAATTAATGCTTTGGTTTCATACGAAAATGTTTGCTTGCCACCATTGTTTAGAATTAAATTTCATTTATCAATTGGGATTAACATAAATAGACTTAATAGTCTCCTTTATTTCCTTATAAAGAACCATAAACACATTCTCCCTATTATGATAAATGATATTGATGCTTTGGTTTCATAAGAAAAGCTACTTTTTCTATTATTTTTAGAATGAAAGTTCATCTTTTAATTTGGATAAATACGGATTCACATAATAATCTCCTTTCTTTCAATGATTGGGCACCAAAAATTCATTCTTCTCATTGGGATAAATGATTTTGATGCCTTGGTTTCGTAAGAAAAACTTTTTTTCTACCATTTTTAGAATTAAAGTTTATCTTTCGATTTGGATAAACATGAATTCACATAGTAATCTCCTTTCTTTTAACAAATAGGCACCATAAATTCATTCTCCTCGTTGGGATATATGATATTAACGCCTTGGTTTCATAAGAAAAACCACTCTTTCTGCCAACTTTTTGAATTAAACTTCATCTTTCAATTGGGATAAACATAGATTCACATAATAGTCCTCTTTCTTTTAATGATTGGGCACCATAAAATTTGATCTCCTCATTAGGATAAATGAATTGATGCTTTAGTTTCATGAGAAAAACTTCCCTTTCTACCATTTTTAGAATGAAAGATCGTCTTTCAATTAGGATAAAAATGGATTCATTTAATAATGTCCTTTCTTTCAATGATTGGGCACCAAATATTTATTCCACTCATTGGGATAAATGAATTGATGCTTTGGTTTCATAAGAAAAACCTCACTTGCCACTATTGTTGGGATCAAAGTTCGTCTATCAATTGGGATAAACACGAATTCATTTAACAATCTCCTTTATTCCATATTGGGAACCATAACACATTCTCTTATTGGGATTAATGATAACGAGGCTTTGGTATCGTATGAAAAACTTTTTTTTCTACCATTTTTAGAATTAAAAGTCATCTTTCAATTTGGATAAACACGGATTCACATAATAATCTCCTTCTTTTCAATGTTTGGGCACCATAAATTCATTCTCCTCGTTGGGATAAATGATATGATTCCTTGGTTTCATAAGAAAAATTTCTGTTTCTATCATTTTTACAATTAAAGTTCATCTTTCAATTGGGATAAACATGGATTCACATAATAATCTCGCTTCTTTCAACGATTGGGCACCATAAATTCATTCCACTCATTAGGATAAATGAATTAATGCTTTGGTTTCATAGAAAAACTTCACTTGCCACCATTTTTTGGAATCAAAGTTCATCCATCAATTGGGATAAGCCCGAATTCACCTAATAATCTCCTTTGTTTTCATGATTAGGAACCATAAACACAATCTCCTAGTTGGGTGAGTGATATTGGAACGTTGGTTTCATAACAAAAACTTGTCTTTGCACCATTTTTAGAATTAAAGTTCGTTTTTAAATTGGGATAAATAGGGATTCATATAATAATCTCTATTTTTTTAATGATTAGGCACTGCAAATTCCTTCCACTCATCAGAATAAATGAATTGATGCTTTGGTTTCATACGAAAAATTTTACTTCCCACCATTGTTTAGAATCAAATTTCGTTTATCAATTGGGATTAACACAAGTACACTTAATAATCTCTTTCATGTCCTGATAAAGAACCATAAACACATTCTCCCTATTATGATAAATGATATTGATGCTTTGGTTTCATAAGAAAAGCTTTTTTCTCTACTATTTTTAGAATTAAAGTTCATCTTTCAATTTGGATAAACACAGATTCACATAAGAATCTCCTTTCTTTCAATGATTGGGCACCAAAAATTCATTCTCCTCATTGGGATAAATGATTTTGATGCCTTGGTTTCATAAGAAAAATTTCTCTTTCTACCATTTTTAGAATTAAAATTTGTCTTTCGATTTGGATAAACATGAATTCACATAGTAATCTCTTTTCTTTTAATGAATAGGCACCACAAATTCATTTTCCTCATTGGGGTAAATGATATTAATGCCTCGGTTTCATAAGAAAAACCATTCGTTCTACCCATTTTTTGAATTAAAGTTCATCTTTCAATTGGGATAAACACAGATTCAAATAATAATCCCCTTTCTTTTAATGATTGGGCACCACAAAATTCAATCTCCTCATTAGGATAAATGAATTGGTGCTTTAGTTTTATGAGAAAAACTTCTATTTCTACCATTTTTAGAATGAAAGATCGCCTTTCAATTGGGATAAAAATGAATTCACATAATAATGTCCTTTCTTTTAATGATTGGGCACAAAAAATTTATTCCACTCATTGGGGTAAATGAATTAATGCTTTGGTTTTATAAGAAAAACCTCATTTCCCACTATTTTTTGGGATCAAAGTTCGTCTATCAATTGGGATAAACATGAATTCACTTAACAGTCTCCTTTATTCCATGATTGGGAACCATAACACATTCTCCTTATTGGGATTAATGATATTAAGGCTTTGGTTTCGTAAGAAAAACTTCTCTTTCCACCATTTTTAAAATTAAAATTTATCTTTCAATTTGGATAAGCACGGACTCACATAATAATCTCTTTCCTTTCAATGATTGGGATCCATAAATTCATTCTCCTTGTTTGGATAAGTGATATTGATGCCATGGTTTTAAAAGAAAAACTCATCTTTCTGCCATTTTTAAAATAAAAGTTTATTTTTCAATTGGGATAAACATGGATTCACATAACAATCTCTTTTCTTTAAACAATTAGGCGCCACAAATTCATTCTACTTAGTAGGATAAATGAATTGATGTTTTGGTTTCATAGAAAAACTTCACTTCCCACCATTTTTGGAATCATGGTTCGTCCATTAATTGGGATAAGCAAGAATTAACGTAGTAATCTCTTTTGTTTTCATGATTAGGAATCATAAAGACATTCTCCCTATTACGATTAATGATATTGATGCTTTGGTTTCATAAGAAAAGCTTCTCTTTCTACTATTTTTAGAATTAAAGTTTGTCTTTCAATTTGGATTGACACGGATTCATGTAATAATCTCCTTTCTTTCAAAGATTGGGCACCTCAAATTCATTTTCCTTGTTGGGATAAATGATATAGATGCCTTGGTTTCTTAATAAAAACTTCTCTTTCTACCTTTTTTAGAATTAAAGTTCTTTTTTCAATTGGGATAAACACAGATTCATATAATAATCTCCTTTCTTCTAATGATTAGGCACCACAAATTCATTTCACTCATTAGGATAAATGAATTGATGCTTTGGTTTCATAGAAAAACTTCACTTTCCATAATTTTTTGGAATCATAGTTCATCTATCAATTGGGATAAGCACGAATTCACATAATAATCTCCTTTGCTTCCATGATTAGTAACCATAAAAACATTCTCCTTGTTGGGTGAGTGATATTGATACATTGGTTTCATAACAAAAACTTTTCTTTGCACCATTTTTGGAATTAAAGTTCGCCTTTCAATTAAGATAAACACAGATTCACATAATAATCTCCATTCTTTTAATGATTAGGCACCATAAATTCATTCCAGTCATTGAGATAAATAAATTGATGCTTTGGTTTCATACAAAAAACTTTACTTCCCACCATTTTTTAGAATCAAATTTCATCTATCAATTGGGATTAACACGAATACACTTAATAATCTCCTTTATTTCACGATAAAGAACCATGAACGCATTCTCCCTAATATGATAAATGGTATGGATGCTTTCGTTTCACAAGAAAAGCTTCTCGTTCTATCATTTTTAAAGTTAAAGTTCATCTTTTGATTTGGTTAAACATAGATTCACATAATAATCTCCTTTTTTTCAAAGATTGGGCACCACAAATTCATTCTCCTTATTGGGATAAATGATATTGATGCCTTGGTTTCATAATAAAAACTTCTCTTTCTACTATTTTTGGAATTATAGTTAATTTTTCCATTGGGATAAACACAGATTCACATAATAATCTCCTTTCTTTTAATGATTTGGCACCACAAATTCATTCCACTCATGAAGATAAATGAATTGATGCTTTGGTTTCATAGAAAAACTTCACTTCCCTAATTTTTTAGAATCAATGTTTGTCCATCAATTGGGATATGCACGAATTCACATAATAATCTCCTTTACTTCTATGATTAGGAACCATAAAAACATTCTCCTCGTTGGGTGAGTGATATTGATATATTGGTTTCATAACAAAAACTTATCTTTCCACCATTTTTAGAATTAAAGTTCACCTTTCAATTGGGATAAACACAGATTCACATAATAATCTCTGTTCTTTGCATGATTAGGCACCACAAATTCATTCTACTCATCGGGATAGATGAATTGATGCTTTGGTTTCATATGAAAAACTTCACTTTCCACTAACTTTTAGAATCAAATTTCATCTATCAATTGGGATTAACATGAATACACTTGATAATCTCCTTTATTTCTTGATAAGGAACCATAAACACATTCTTCCTATTATGATAAATGATACTGACGCTTTGGTTTAATAACAAAAGCTTCTTTTTCTCTCATTTTTAGAATTAAAATTTGTCTTTCAATTTGGATAAACATGTATTCACATAATTATCTCATTTATTTCAATGATTGGGTACTATAAATTCATTCTCCTCGTTGGGATAAATGATATTGATGCCTTGGTTTCATAAGAAAAACTTCTCTTTCTCTCATTTTCAGAAATAAAGTTCGTCTTTCGATTTGGATAAATATGGATTCATATAGTAAGCTACTTTCTTTTAATGAATAAGAGTTACAAATTCATTCTCCTCACTGGGATAAATGATATTGATGCCTTGGTTTCATGAGAAAAACTTTTCTTTCTACCCATTTTTAAAATAAAAGTTCATCTTTCAGTTGGGATAAACAAGGGATAAACAAGGATTCACACGATAATCTCTTTTTTTTTAATGATTGGGCACCACAACTTCAATCTTCTTATTGGGATAAATGAATTGATGCTTTAGTTTCATGAGAAAAACTTCTCTTTCTACCATTTTTACAATGAAAGATTATTTTTAATTGGGATAAAAATGGATTCACAGATTAATGTCCTTTCTTTCAATGATTGGGCACCAAAAATTCATTTCACTCATTGGGATAAATGAATTGATGCTTTGGTTTCATAATAAAAACTTCATTTCCCATTATTTTTTTGGATCAAAGTTCCTCTACCAATGGGGATAAACACGAATTCACTTAACAATCTCCTTTATTCCATGATTGGGAACCATAACACATTCTCCTTATTAGGATTAAGGATATTAAGGCTTTGGTTTCGTAAGAAAAACTTCTCTTTCTACCATTTTTTTAATTAAAATTCATCTTTCTATTTAGATAAACACGCATTGACATAATAATCTTCTTTCTTTTAATGATTAGGCACCATAGATTCATTCTTCTCAATGGGATATATGATATTGATGCCTTGGTCTCATAAGAAAAACTTCTCTTTCTACCCACTTTTAGAATTAAAGTTTGTCTTTCAATTGGGATAAACACGGATTCACATAATAATCTCTTTTCTTTTAATGATTGGGCACCCTAAATTCAATCTCCTCATTGGGATAAATGAATTGATGCTTTAGTTTCGTAAGAAAAACCTCTCTTTCTGCCATTTTTAGAATTAAAGATCGCTTTTCAATTGGGATAAAAGTGGATTCACATAATAATGTCTTTTCTTTAATGATTGGGCACCAAAAATTCATTCCACTCATTAGGATAAATGAATTGATGCTTTGGTTTCATAAGAAAAACCTCACTTCCCACCATCTTTTGGAATCAAACTTCGTCTATCAATTGGGATAAACACGAATTCAAGTAATAATCTCCTTTATTCCATGATTAGGAACCATAAACAGATTCTCCTTATTAGGATTAATGATATTGATGCTTTGGTTTTGTAAGAAAAACTTCCCTTTCTACCATTTTTATAATTAGATTTCGTCTTTCAATTTGGTTTAACACAGATTCATGTAATAATCTCCTTTATTTAAATGATTGGGCACCATAAATTCATTCTCTTTACTGGGATAAATGATATTGATGGCTTGGTTTCATAAGAAAAACTTCTCTTTCTACCATTTTTAGAATTACAGTTCATTTTTCAATTGGGATAAACACGGATTCACATAATAATCTTCTTTCTTTTAACGATTGAGCACTATAAATTCATTCCACTCATAAGGACAAATGAATTAATGCTTTGGTTTCATCGAAAAACTTCACTTCCCATATTTTTTGGAATCAAAGTCTATCCATCAATTCAGATAAGCACGACTTCATGTAATAATCTCCTTTGTTTTCATGATCAGGAACCATAAACATATTCTCCTCATTGGATGACTGATATAGATACATTGGTTTCATAACAAAAACTTCTCTTGCCACCATTTTTAGAATTAAAGTTCATCTTTTAATTGGGATAAACACGGATTCACAGAATAATCTCCATTCTTTTAATGATTAGGCACCTTAAATTCATTTCACTCATCGGGATAAATGAATTAATGCTATAGTTTCATACGAAAAACATCATTTCCCACCATTCTTTAGAATCAAATTTCATCTATCGATTGGGATAACATGAATACACTTAATAATCTCCTTTATTTCATGATAAGGAATCATAAACACATTCTCCTTATTATGAGAAATGATATGGATGCTTTGGTTTCATAAGAAATGCTTCTCTTTCTACCATTTTTAGAATTAAAGTTCATCTTTCAATTTAGATAAACATGGATTCACTTAATAATCTCCTTTCTTTCAGGGATTGGGCACTGCAAATTCATTCTTCTCATTGGGATAAATGATACTGATGCCTTGGTCTCATAAGAAAAACTTATCTTTCTACCATATTTAGAGTTAAAGTTTATCTTTCGATTTGGATAAACAAGGATTCACATAGCAATCTCCTTTCTTTTAATGAATAGGCCCTACAAATTTATTCTCCTCATTTGGATAAATGATATTAATGCTTGGTTTCATAAGAAAAACTTCTCTTTCTACCCTTTTTTAGAATTAACTTTCTTTTTTCAATTAGGATAAACACGGATTCATATAATAGTCTCCTTTCTTTTAATGATTGGGCACCATAAATTCAATTTCCTCATTGGGATAAATGAATTGATGGTTTACTTTCATGACAAAACTTCTCTTTCTACCATTTTTAAAATTAAATATCATCTTTCAATTGGAATAAAAACATATTCACATAATAAAGTCCTTTCTTTTAATGATTGGGCACCAAAAATTCATTCCACTCATTGGGATAAATGAATTGATGCCTTGGTTTCATAAGAAAAACCTCACTTCCCACCATTTTTTAGAATCAAACTTCGTTTATCGATCGGGATTAACACGAATACACTTAATAATCTCCTTTATTTCCTAATAAAGAACCATAAACACATTCTCTCTATTATGATAAATGATATTGATGCTTTGCTTTCATAAGAAAAGCTTCTCTTTCTACCATGTTTAGAATTAAAGTTCGTCTTTCAATTTGGATAAACATGGATTCAGATAATAATCTGCTTTCTTTCAATGATTAGGCACCAAAAATTCATTCTCCTTATTGGGATAAATGATTTTGATGCCTTGGTTTCATAACAAAAACTTTTCTTCCCTTCATTTTTATAATTAAAGTTTGTCTTTCGATTTGGATAAACACGAATTCATATAGTAATCTCTTTTCTTTTAACGAATAGGCCCCATAAATTCATTCTCTTCATTAGGATAAATGATATTAATGCTTTGGTTTCGTAAGAAAATCTTCTCTTTCTGCCCATTTTTAGAATTAAAGTTTGTCTTTCAATTGGGTAAACATAGATTCACATAATAATCCCCTTTCTTTTAATGATTAGGCACCACAAAATTCAATCCCCTCATTAGGATAAATGAATTAATGCTTTACTTTCACGAGAAAAACTTTTCTTTCAATCATTTTTAGAATTAAATAGTCTTTCAATTAGAATAAAAGCAGATTCACATAATAATGTCCTTTCTTTTAATGATTGGGCACCAAAAATTCATTCCACTCATTGGGATAAATGAATTGATGCCTTGGTTTCATAAGAATAACCTCACTTCCTACCATTTTTTGGAATCAAACTTCGTCTATCGATTAGGATAAACATGAATTCACGTAATAATCTCCTTTATTCCATGATCAGGAACCATAAACACATTCCCCTTATTGGGATTAATATTATTGATGCTTTAGTTTGGTAGGAAGAATTTCTCTTTCGACCATTTTTAGAATTAAAGTTCATCTTTTAATTCGGATAAACATGGATTCATGTGATAATCTCCTTTCATTCAATGATTGGGCACCACAAATTCATTCTCCTCGTTGGGATTAATGATATTGATGCTTTAGTTTCGTATGAAAAACTTCTCTTTTTACCAATTTTAGGTTTAAAGTTTGTATCTTAATTTGGATGAACATGGATTCACGTAATAATCTCTATTCTTTTAGTGATTAGGCACCCTAAATTCATTCCACTCATCAGGATAAATGAATTGATACTTTGGTTTCATATGAAAAACCTCACTTCCCACCAATTTTTATAATCAAATTTCATCTATCAATTGGGATTAGCATGAGTACACTTAATAATCTCGATTATTTCATGATAAGGAACCATAAACACATTCTCCGTATTATGATAAATGATATGGATGCTTTGGTTTCATAAGAAAAGCTTTTTTTTCTACCATTTTTTGAATTAAAGTTCGTATTTCGATTCGGTTAAACAAGAATTCACATAATAATCTCCTTTCTCTCAATGATTGGGCACAACAAATTCATTCTCCTCGTTGGGATAAAAGATATTGACGCCTTTGTTTCATAAGAAAAGCTTCTCTTTTTACCATTTTTAGAATTAAAATTTATCTTGCAATTTGGATAAACAAGGATTCACATAGCAATCTCCTTTCTCTTAATGAATAGGCACCATAAATTCATTTTCCTTATTGGGATAAATGAGATTGATGCTTGGCCTTACAAGAAAAACTTCTCTTTCTACCCAGTTTTAGAATTAAAGTTCATCTTTCAATTAGGATAAACACGGATTCACATAATAATGTCTTTTCTTTTGATGATTGGGCACCAAAAATTCATTATTAGGATAAATAAATTGATGCTTTGGTTTCATAAGAAAAACCTCACTTCCCACCATTTTTTGGAATCAAACTTCATCTATCAATTGGGATAAACACGAATTCACATAATAATCTCCTTTATTCCATGATTAGGAACCATAAACACATTCTCGTTATTGAGATTAATGATATTGATGCTTTGGTTTCGTAAGAAAAACTTCCCTTTCTACCATTTTTAGAATTAAAGTTCATCTTTCAATTTGGATTAACACGGATTCGTGCAATAATCTCTTTTATTTCAATGATTGGTCACCACAAATTCATTCTCCTCGCTGGGATAAATGATATTGGTGCCTTGGTTTCATAAGAAAAACTTCTCTTTCTACCATTTTTAGAATTATAATTTATTTGTCAATTGAGATAAATATGGATTCACATAATAATCTCCTTTCTTTTAACGATTGGGCACCACAAATTCATTCCATTCATTAGGATAAATGAATTGATGCTTTGGTTTCATTAAAAAACTTCACTTCCTACCATTTTTTAGAATCAAAGGTCATCTATCAATTAGGATATGCACGAATTCATGTAATAATCACCTTTGTTTTCATGATTAGGAACCATAAGCACATTCTCCTCGTTGGGTGGGTGATATTAATACATTGGTTTCATAACAAAAACTTCTCTTTCCACCATTTTTAGAATTAAAGTTCATATTTTCATTGGGATAAACATAGATTCACATAATAATCTCCCTTCTTTTAATGATTAGGCATCACAAATTCATTCCACTCATGAGGATAAATGAATTGATACTTTGGTTTCATACGAAAAGCTTTACTTCCCACCATTTTTTAGAATCAAATTTCGTCTATTAATTAGGATTAACACGAATACACTTAAAAATCTCCTTTATTTCATAATAAGGAACCATAAACACATTCTCTCTATTATGATAAATGATATTGATGGTTTGGTTTCATAAAAAAGCTTCTCTTTCTACCATTTTTAGAATAAAAGTTCGTCTTTCAATTTGGATAAACACAGATTCTCATAATAATCTCCTTTCTTTCAATAATTGGGCACCACAAATTCATTCTCCTCGTTGGGATAAATGATATTGATGCCTTGGTTTCATAAGAAAAACTTCTTTTTCTACCATTTTTGGAATTAAAGTTCATTTTTCAATTGGGATAAACACGGATTCACATAATAATCTCCTTTCATTTAATGATTGGGCACCACAAATTCATTCCATTCATTAGGATAAATGAATTGATGCTTTGGTTTCATTAAAAAACTTCACTTCCCACCATTTTTTAGAATCAAAGTTCATCTATCAATTAGGATATGCATGAATTCACGTAATAATCTCCTTTGTTTTCATGATTAAGAACCATAAGCACATTCTCCTCGTTGGGTGGGTGATATTAATACATTGGTTTCATAACGAAAACTTCTCTTTCCACCATTTTTAGAATTAAAGTTCATCTTTTCATTGGGATAAATACGGATTCACATAATAATCTCCCTTTTTTTAATGATTGGGCACCATAAATTCATTCCATTCATCGGGATAAATGAATTGATGCTTTGGTTTCATACGAAAAGCTTTACTTCCCACCATTTTTTAGAATCAACTTCCGTCTATCAATTGGGATTAACACAAATACACTTAATAATCTCCTTTATTTCAAACACATTTTCCCTCTTATGATAAATGATATTGATGGTTTGGTTTCATAAAAAAAGCTTCTCTTTCTACCATTTTTAGAATTAAAGTTCGTCTTTCAATTTGGATAAACACAAACTCTCATAATAATCTCCTTTCTTTCAATGATTGGGCACCACAAATTCATTCTTCTCGTTGGGATAAATGATATTGATGCCTTGGTTTCATAAGAAAAACTTCTTTTTCTACCATTTTTGAAATTAAAGTTCATTTTTCAATTGGGATAAACACGGATTCACATAATAATCTCCTTTCTTTTAACGATTGGTCGCCATAAATTCATTCCACTCATTAGGATAAATGAAATGATCCTTTGGTTTAATAGAAATACTTCACTTCCCACCATTTTTTGGAATCAAAGTTCATCTATCAATTGGGATAAGCACGAATTCACGTAATAATCTCTTTTGTTTTTATGATTACAAACCATAAACACATTCTCCCTACTATGATAAATGATATTGATGCTTTAGTTTCACAAGAAAATCTTCTCTTTCTACCATTTTTAGAATTAAAGTTTGTCTTTCAATTTAGATAAACACGGATTCACATAATAATCTCCTTTCTACCACAAATTCATTCTCCTCATTGGGATAAATGATATTGATGCCTTGGTTTCATAAGGAAAACTTCTCTTTTTACCATTTTAGAATTAAAATTTGTACTTCGATTTGGATAAACATGGATTCACATATTAATCTCCTTCCTTTTAACAAATAGGCACCAAAAATTTATTCTCCTCGTTGGGATAAATGTCGTTGATGCCTTGGTTTCATAATAAAAGCTTTTATTTCTACCATTTTTAGAATTAAAGTTCATCTTTCAATTCGGATAAATACAGACTCGCATAATAATCTCCCTTTTTTCAATGATTGGGCACCATAAATTCATTATCCTCGTTGGGATAAATGATACTGATGCCTTGGTCTCATAAGAAAAATTTCTCTTTTTACCATTTTTGGAGTTAAAGTATGTCTTCCGATTTGGATAAACAAGGATTCACATAGCTTTCATTTAATGAATAGGCCCCAAAATTCATTCTCCTCGTTCAGAGAAATTATAATGATGCTTGGTTTCATAAGAAAAACTTCTCTTTTTACCCTTTTTTAGAATTAAAGTTGATTTTTCAATTGATGATAAACACGGATTCACATAATAATCTCTTTTCTTTTAATGATTGGGCACCACAAATTCAATCTCCTTATTGGGATAAATGAATTAATGCTTTACTTTCATGACAAAAACTTTTCTTTTTACCGTTTTTAGAATTAAATATCGTCTTTTACTTGGAATAAAAGCAGATTCACATAATAATGTCCATTCCTTTAATGATTGGGCACTAAAAAAATTCATTCCACTCATTGGGATAATTGAATTGATGCCTTGGTTTCATAAGAAAAACCTCACTTCCCACCATTGTTTGGAATCAAACTTCGTCTATCGATTGGGATTAACACGAATACACTTAATAATCTCCTTTATTTCTCGATAAGGAACCATAAACACATTCTCCCTATTATAATAAATGATATGGATGCTTTGATTTCAAAAGAAAAGCTTCTCTTTCTACCATTTTTAGAATTAAAGTTCATCTTTCGATTCGGTTAAACATGGATTCATATAATAATCTCTTTTCTTTTAATGATTGGGCACCAAAAATTCGTTCTCCTCGTTGGGATAAATGATGTTGATGCCTTGGTTTCATAGGAAAAACTTTTCTTTCTACCATTTTTAGGATTAAAGTTTATCTTTCAATTTGCATAAACAAGGATTCACATAGCAATCTCCTTTCTTTTAATGAATAGGGACCACAAATTTAGTCTCCTCATTGGGATAAATGATGTTGATGCTTGGTCTCATAAGGAAAACTTCTCTTTCTACCCATTTTTAGAATTAAGGTTCGTCTTTCAATTAGGATAAACACGGATTCACATAATAATCTCTTTTCTTCTAATGATTGGGCACCATAAATTCAATCTCATTGGGATAAATGAATTGATGCTTTACTTTTGCGAGAAAAACTTCTTTTGCTGCCATTTTTAGAATTAAAGATTGTCTTTCAATTAGGATAAAAGTGGATTTACATAATAATGTCTTTTCTTTTAATGATTGGCCACCAGAAATTCATTCCACTCATTGGGACAAATGAATTGATGCTTTGCTTTTATAGGAGAAACCTCACTTCCCACCATTTTTTGGAATCAAACTTCATCTATCAATTGGGATAAACACAAATTCACGTAATAATCTTTTTTATTCCATGATTAGGAACCATAAACATATTCTCCTTATTAGGATTAATGATATTGATGCTTTGGTTTTGTAAGAAAAACTTTTTTTTCTACCATTTTTAGAATTAAAATTCGTCTTTCAATTTGGATTAACACAGATTCACGCAATAATCTTCCTTATTTCAATGATTTGGCATAACAAATTCATTCTCCTCGCTGGGATGAATGATATTGATGTCTTGGTTTCATAAGAAAAACTTCTCTTTCTACCATTTTTAGAATTATAGTTTATTTTTTAATTGGGATAAACACGGATTCACATAATAATCTCCTTTCTTTTAACAATTGGGCACCACAAATTCATTCCACTCATTAGGATAAATGAATTGATGCTTTAGTTTCATAGAAAAACTTTATTTCCCGCCATTTTTTGGAATCAAAGTTTGTTCATCAATTGGGAAAAGCACAGCTTCACGTAATAATCTCCTTTGTTTTCATGATTAGGAACCATAAACATATTCTCCTTGTTGGATGACTAATATTGATACATTAGTTTCATAACAAAAACTTCTCTTTCCACCATTTTTAGAATTAAAGTTCGTCTTTTAATTGGGACAAACACGGATTCACATAATAATCTCCATTCTTTTAATTATTGGGCACCCTAAATTCATTCCTCTCATCGAGATAAATGAATTAATGCTTTTGTTTCATATGAAAAACTTCACTTTCCACCATTTGTTAGAATCAAATTTCGTCTATCGATTGGGATAACATGAATACACTTAATAATCTCATTTATTTCTTGATAAAGAACCATAAACACATTCTCACTATTATGATAAATGATATGGATGCTTTGGTTTTATAAGAAAAGCTTCTCTTTCTACCATTTTCAGAATTAAAGTTCATCTTTCAATTCGGATAAACACAGATTCACATAATAATCTCCTTTCTTTAAATGATTGGGCACCACAAATTCATTTTCCTTACTGGGATAATGATATTGATGCCTTAGTCTCATAAGAAAAACTTCTCTTTCCACCCTTTTCAGAGTTAAAGTTTGTCTTTCTATTTGGATAAACAAGGATTCACATAGCAATCTCCTTTCTTTTAATGAATAGGCCCCACAAATTCATTCTCCTCATATTCATTCTCCTCGTTGAGATAAATGATATTGATGCTTGGTTTCATAAAAAACTTCTCTTTCTACCCTTTTTTAGAATTAAACTTCATTTTTTTAATTGGGATAAACACGGATTCACACAATAATCTCTTTTCTTTTAATGATTGGGCACCACAAATTCAATCTCCTCATTAGGATAAATGACTTGATGCTTTACTTTCGTGACAAAAACTTTTCTTTCTACCATCTTTAGAATTAAATATCGTCTTTTGATTGGAATAAAAGTAGATTCACATAATAATGTCCTTTCTTTTAATGATAGGGCACCAAAAATTCATTCCACCCATTGGGATAAATGAATTGATGCCTTGGTTTCATAAGAAAAACTTCACTTCCCACCATTTTTTGAATCAAACTTTGTCTATCAATTGGGATTAACACGAATACACTTAATAATCTTCTTTATTTCTTGATAAAGAACCATAAACACATTCTCCCTATTATGATAAAAGACATTGATGCTTTGGTTTCATAAAAAAAGCTTTTCTTTCTGCCATTTTTAGTATTAAAGTTCGTCTTTCAATTTGGATTAACACGGATTCACGTAATAGCCTCTTTTATTTCAATGATTGGGCACCACAAATTCATTTTCCTTGTTGGGATAAATGATATTGATGCCTTGGTTTCATAAGAAAAACTTCTCTACCATTTTTAGAATTAAAGTTCATTTTTTAATTTGGATAAATACAAATTCACATAATAATCTCCTTTTTTTAACGATTAGGCACCAGAAATTCATTCCATTCAATAGGATAAATGAATTGATGCTTTGGTTTCATTGAAAAACTTTACTTCCCACCATTTTTTGGAATCAAAGTTCATCTATCAATTAGGATATGCACGAATTCACGTAATAATCTCCTTTGTTTTCATGATTAGGAACCATAAGCATATTCTCCTCGTTGGGTGGGTGATATTAATACATTGGTTTCATAACGAAAACTTCTCTTTCCACCATTTTTAGAATTAAAGTTCGTCTTTTCATTGGGATAAACACGGATTCACATAACAATCTCCCTTCTTTTAATAATTAGGCACCACAAATTCATTCCACTCATCGGGATAAATGAATCGATGCTTTGGTTTCATATGAAAAGCTTCACTTCCCACCATCTTTTAGAATCAAATTTCGTCTATCAATTGGGATTAACACGAATACACTTAATAATCTCCTTTATTTCATAATAAGGAACCATAAACACAATCTCCCTATTATGATAAATGATATTGATGGTTGGTTTCATAAAAAAAGCTTTTCTTTTTAGTTTTTTTAGAATGAAAGTTCGTCTTTTAATTTGGATAAACACAGATTCTCATAATAATCTCCTTTCTTTCAATGATTGGGCACCATA
Source organism: Adansonia gregorii (assembly GCA_038382025.1). Lineage (NCBI taxonomy): Eukaryota > Viridiplantae > Streptophyta > Magnoliopsida > Malvales > Malvaceae > Adansonia > Adansonia gregorii. The sequence goes on from JBBYHO010079541.1 coordinate 26,003, forward strand.
AATTCATTCTTCTCATTGGGATAAATGATATTGATGCCTTGGTTTCATAAGAAAAACTTCTCTTTCTACCATTTTTGGAATTAAAGTTCATTTTTCAATTGGGATAAACACGGATTCCAATAATAATCTCTTTTCTTTTAACGATTGGTTGCCATAAATTCATTCCACTCATTAGGATAAATGAAATGATCCTTTGGTTTAATAGAAATACTTCGCTTCCCACCATTTTTTTTAGAATCAAGGTTCATCTATCAATTGGGATAAGCACGAATTCACGTAATAATCTATTTTGTTTTCATGATTACAAACCATAAACACATTCTCCCTATTATGATAAATGATATTGATGCTTTGGTTTCATAAGAAATGCTTCTCTTTCTACCATTTCTAGAATTAAAGTTTGTCTTTCAATTTAGATAAACACGGATTCACATAATAATCTCCTTTCTTTCAATGATTGAGCACCACAAATTCAATTCTCCTCATTGGGATAAATGATATTGATGCCTTGGTTTCATAAGAAAAACTTCTCTTTCTACCCATTTTTAGAATTAAAGTTCGTCTTTCAATTGGGATGAACACAGATTCGCATGATAATCTCCCTTATTTTAATGATTAGGCACAACAAATTCAATCTCCTTATGGGGATAAATGAATTGATGCTTTAGTTTCATGAGAAAAAACTTCTCTTCCTACCATTTTTAGAATTAAAGATCGTCTTTCAGTTAGGATAAAAATGGATTCACATAATAATGTCCTTTCTTTTAATGATTGGGCACCAGAAATTCATTCCACTTATTGGGATAAATGAATTGATGCTTTGGTTTCATAAGAAAAACCTCACTTTCAACCATTTTTTGGAATCAAAGTTCGTCTATCCATTGGGATAAACATGAATTCATGTAATATTCTCTTTTGTTCTATGATTGGGAACCATAAATACATTTTCCATATTGGGATTAGTGCTATTGATGCTTTGGTTTCGTAAGAAAAACTTCTCTTTCTAAAATGTTTAGAATTAATGTTCGTCTTTTAATTTGGATAAAGACGAATTCACGTAATAATCTTCTTTCTTTCAATGATTGGGCACCATAAATTCATTCTCCTCATTGGGATAGATGATATTGATGTCTTAGTTTCATAAGAAAAACTTCTCTTTCTACCATTGTTAGAATTTAAATTCATCTTTTAATTTGGATAAACACGGATTCGCTTAATAATTTTCTTTCTTTCAATGATTGGGCAACACAAATTCGTTCTCCTCGTTGGGATAAATGATATTGATGCCTTGGTTTCATAAGAAAAAATTCTCTTCCTACCATTTTTAGAATCGAAGTTTGTCCTTCGATTTGGATAAACACGGGATCACATAGTAATCTTCTTTCTTTTCACGAAGAGGCGCCACAAATTCATTCTCCTTATTGGGGTAAAAGATATTGAAGCCTTGGTTTCATAAGAAAAACTTCTCCTTCTACCATTTTTAGAATTAAAGTTTATTTTTTAATTAGGATAAACACAAATTCACATAATAATCTCCTTTCTTTTAATAATTGGGCACCACAAATTCATTCCACTCATTAGGATAAATGAATTGATGCTTTGGTTTCATTAAAAAACTTCACTTCCCACCATTTTTTAGAGTCAAAGTTCATCTATCAATTGGGATAAGCACGAATTCATGTAATAATCTCCTTTGTTTTCATGACTAGGAACCATAAACACATTCTCCTTATCGAGTGAGTGATATTGATACATCAGTTTCATAACAAAAACTTCTCTTTCCACCATTTTTAGAATTAATGTTTATCTTTCAATTGGGATAAAAAACGGATTCACATAACAATCTCCATTCCTTTAATGATTAGGCATCACAAATTCAATCCACTCATCGGGATAAATGAATTGATGCTTTGGTTTCATACGAAAAGCTTCACTTCCCATAATTTTTTGGAATCAAATTTTGTCAATCAATTGGGTTTAACACGAATACACTTAATAATCTCCTTTATTTCACAATAAGGAACCATAAACACATTCTTCCTATCATGACAAATGATATTAATGGTTTGGTTTCATAAGAAAAGCTTCTCTTTCTACCATTTTTAGATTTAAAGTCCTCTTTCAATTTGGACAAACATAGATTCCCATAATAATCTCCTTTCTTTCAATGATTGGGCACCACAAATTGGGATAAATGATATTGATGCCTTGGTTTCATAAGAAAAACTTCTCTTTCTACCATTTGTAGAATTAAAGTTCATTTTTCAATTGGGATAAACACAGATTCGCTTAATATTCTACTTTCTTTTAACGATTGGTCACCATAAATTCATTTCACTCATTAGGATAAATGAATTGATGCTTTGGTTTAGTAGAAATACTTCACTTCCCACCCCTTTTTTGGAATCAAAGTTCATCTATCGATTGGAATGAGCACGAATTCACATAATAATCTCCTTTTGCTTTCTTGGTTATGAAAAATAAACACATTCTCCCTATTATGATAAATGATATTGACGCTTTGGTTTCATAAGAAAAGCTTCTCTTTCTACCATTTTTAGAATTAAAGCTTGTCTTTCATTTTGGATAAACACGGATTCACATAATAATCTCCTTTCTTTGAATGATTGGGCACCACAAATTCATTCTCCTTATTGCGATAAAAGATATGGATGCCTTCATTTCATAAGAAAAACTTTGATTTTTACCATTTTTAGAATTAAAGTTTGTATTTCGATTTAGATAAACACTAATTCACATATAATCTCTTTCCTTTTAACAAATAGGCACCATAAATTCATTCTCCTCGTTGGGATAAATGACGTTGATGCCTTGGTTTTATAAGAAAAACTTCTCTTTCTACCCATTTTTAGAATTAAAGTTCGCCTTTCAATTAGGATGAACGGGGATTCACATGATAATCTCCCTTCTTTTAATGATTGGGCACCATAAATTCAATCTCCTTATTGGGATAAATGAATTTTTGCTTTAGTTTCATGAGAAAAACTTCTCTTTCTACCATTTTTAGAATTAAAGATCGCCTTTCAATTGGGATAAAAACAGATTCATAATATAATGTCCTTTTTTTTAATGATTGGACACCAGAAATTCATTCCACTCATTGGGATACATGAATTGATGCTTTGGTTTTATAAGAAAAACCTCACTTCCCATCATTTTTTGAAGTCAAAGTTCGTCTACCCATTGGGATAAACATGAATTGACGTAATATTCTCCTTTGTTCCTTGATTGGGAACTATAACCATATTCTTCTTATTGAGATGAATGTTATTGATGCTTTGGTTTCATAAGAAAAACTTCTCTTTCTAACATGTTTAGAATTAATATTCGTCTTTCAATTTGGATAAGAATGGATTCACATAAAAATCTTCTTTTTTTTAATGATTGGGCACCACAAATTTGTTCTCCTTATTGGGATAAATGATATTGGTGCCTTGGTTTCATAAGAAAAACTTCTCTTTCTACCATTGTTAGAATTAAAGTTCATCTTTCAATTCGGATAAACATGGATTCGCTTAATAATCTTCTTTCCTTCAATGATTGGGCACCATAAATTCATTCTCCTCGCTGGGATAAATGATATTGATGCCTTTGTTTCATAAGAAAAACTTCTCTTTCTACCATTTTTAGAATTAAAGTTCGTCTTTCGATTTGGATAAACACGGATTCACATAGTAATCTTCTTTCTTTTAACAAAGAGGCACCACAAATTCATTCTCCTCGTTGGGATAAATGATATTGATGCCTTGGTTTCCTATGAAAAACTTCTCTTTCTACCATTTTTAGAATTAAAGTTCATTTTTCAATTGAGATAAACACGAATTCGCATAATAATCTATTTTCTTTTAACAATTGGGCACAATAAATTCATTTCACTTATTAGGATAAATGAATTGATGCTTTGGTTTCTCTGAAGAACTTCACTTCCCACTATTTTTTGGAATTAAAGTTCGTCTATCAATTGGGATAAGCATGAATTCACATAAGAAATCTTATTTGTTTTCGTGATTAGGAACCATAAACACATTCTCCTCATTGGGTGAGTGATATTGATACATTGGTTTCATAACAAAAGCTTCTCTTTCCACCATTTTTAGAATTAAAGTTCATCTTTCAATTGGGATAAATACGGATTCACATAACAATCTCAGTTCTTTTAATGATTAGGCACCACAAATTCATTCCACTCATCGGGATAAATGAATTAATGCATTGGTTTCATACAAAAAACTTCACTTCCCACCATTTTTTAGAATCAAATTTCGTCTATCAATTGTGATTAGCATGAATAAACTAAATAATCACCTTTATTTCACAAAAAGGAACCATAAACACATTTTCCCTATTATGATAACTGATATTGATGCTTTGGTATTCTTTTTCTACATTTTTTAGAATTAAGTTCGTCTTCCAATTTGGATAAACACGGATTCACATAATAATTTCCTTTCTTTCAATGATTGGGCACCATAAATTCATTCTCCGCGCTGGGATAAATGATATTATGCCTTGATTTCATAAGAAAAACTTTTCTTTTACCATTTTTAGAATTAAAGTTTGTATTTCAATTTGGATAAACATGGATTCACATATTAATCTCCTTCCTTTTAACGAATAGGCACCACAAGTTCACTCTCCTCGTTGGGATAAATGACGTTGATGCCTTGGTTTCATAGGAAAAACTGCTCTTTCTATCCATTTTTAAAATTAAAGTTTATCTTTTAATTGGAATGAACACGGATTCACATGATAATCTCCCATCTCTTAATGATTGGGCACCATAAATTCAATCTCCTTATTGGGATAAATGAATTGATGCTTTAGTTTTAGGAGAAAAACTTCTCTTTCTACCATCTTTAGAATTAAAGATCACCTTTCAATTAAGATAAAAATGGATTCACATAATATTGTCATTTCTTTTAATGATTATGCACCAGAAATTCATTCCATTCATTGGGATAAATAAATTGATACTTTAGTTTCACAAGAAAAACCTCACTTCCCACCATTTTTTGGAATCAAAATTCATCTACCGATTGGGATAAACACGAATTCACAATATTCTCCTTTGTTCCATGTTTGGGTACCATAAACACATTCTCCTTATTGGGATTAATGATATTGATGCTTTGGTTTCATAAAAAAGACTCTTCTTTCTAACATGTTTAGAATTAATGTTCATTTTTCAATTTAGAAAAAGATAGATTCACGTAATAATATTCTTTCTTCCAATTATTGGGCACCACAAATTCATTCTCTTTATTAGGATAAATGTTATTGATGCCTTGGTTTCATAAGGAAAACTTCTCTTTCTACCATTTTTAGAATTAAAGTTCATCTTTCAAATTGGATAAACATGGATTCACTTAATAATCTTATTTCTTTCAATGATTGGGCACCACAAATTCATTCTCCTCGTTGGGATAAATGATATTGATGCCTTGGTTTCATAAGAAAAACTTCTCTTTCTACCATTTTTAGAATTAAAGTTTGTCTTTCGATTTGGATAAACACAGATTTACATAGTAATCTCCTTTCTTTTAATGAAAAGGCACCATAAATTCATTCTCCCCATTGGGATAAATGATATTGATGCCTTGGTTTCAAAAGAAAAACATCCCTTTCTATCATTTTTAGAATTAATGTTCATTTTTCAATTGGGATGAACATGGATTCATATTATAATCTCCCTTCTTTTAATAATTGGGCACCATAAATTCAATCTTCTCGTTGCAATAAATGAATTGATGCTTTAGCTTCATGAGAAAAATTTCTCTTTCTACCATTTTTAGAATTAAAGATCGTTTTCGAATTAGAATAAAAATGCCTTTACATAGTAGTGTCCTTTCTTGATTGGGCACCAGAAATTCATTCTACTCATTGGGATAAATGAATTGATGCTTTGGTTTCATAACAAAAACCTCACTACCCACCAATTTTTGGAATCAAAGTTCATCTATACATTGGGATAAACACGAATTCACATAATATTCTTTTTTGTTCCATGATTGGGAACCATCAACACATTTTCCTTATTGGGATTAATGATATTGATGCCGCGGTTTCATAAGAAAAACTTCTCTTTCTAATATGTTTAGAATTAATGTTCATCTTTCAATTTGGATAAAGATGAATTCACGTAATAATCTTTTTTCTTTCAATATTGGGCACCCCAAATTCATTCTGCTCATTGGGATAAATAATATTGATGCCTTGGTTTTATAAGAAAAACTTCTTTTTCTACCACTATTAGAATTAAAGTTCATCTTTCAATTTGGATAAACACGGATTCGCTTAAAATCTTTTTTCTTTTAATGATTGGGCACCACAAATTCATTCTCCTCGTTCGGATAAATGATATTGATGCCTTGGTTTCATAAGAAAAATTCTCTTTCTACCATTTTTAGAATTAAAGTTTGTCTTTCGATTTGGATAAACATAGATTCACATAGTAATCTCCTTGCTTTTAATGAAGAAGCACCATAAATTCAGTCTCCTCGTTGGCACAAATGATATTGATGCCTTGGTTTTAAAAGAAAAGCTTCTCTTTCTACCATTTTTATAATTAAATTTTGTCTTTTAAATTGGATAAACATGGATTTATATAATAATCTCCTTTCTTTCAATGACTGGGCACCACAAATTCATTCTTCTCGTTAGGATAAATGATGTTGATGCCTTGGTTTCATAAGAAAAACTTCTCTTTCTGCCATTTTTAGAATTAAAGTTTATCTTTCGATTTGGATAAACATAGATTCACATAGTAATCTCCTTTCTTTCAACGAAGAGGCACCACAAATTCATTCTCCTTGTTGGGATAAATGATATTGATGCCTTGGTTTCATAAGAAAAGCTTCTCTTTCTACCATTTTTAGAATTAAATTTTGTCTTTCAATTTGGATAAACACGGATTCATATAATAATCTCCTTTCTTTCAATGACCGGGCACCACAAATTCATTCTCTTCGTTGGGATAAATAATGTTGATGCCTTGGTTTCATAAGAAAAACTTCTCTTTCTACCATTTTTAGAATTAAAGTTTGTCTTTCGATTTGGATAAATATGGATTCACTTAGTAATCTCCTTTCTTTTAACGAAGAGGCACCACAAATTCATTCTCCTCGTTGGGATAAATGATATCGATGCCTTGGTTTCATAAGAAAAACTTCTCTTTCTATCAATTTTAGAATTAAAGTTCATGTTTCAATTGGGATAAACACGAATTCACATAATAATCTCATTTCCTTTAACGATTGGGCACCATAAATTCATTCCACTCATTAGGATAAATGAATTGATGCTTTGGTTTCGTTGAAAAACTTCACTTCCCACCATTTTTTGGAATCAAAGTTCATCTATCAATTGGGATAAGCACGAATTCACATAAGAAATCTCCTTTATTTTCATGATTAGGAACCATAAACACATTCTCCTCGTTGGGTGAGTGATATTAATGCATTGGTTTCGTAACGAAAACTTCACTTTCCACCATTTTTAGAATTAAAGTTCATCTTTCAATTGGGATAAACACAGATTCATATAACAATCTCCGCTCTTTTAATGATTAGGCACCACAAATTCATTCCACTCATCGAGATAAATGAATTGATGCTTTGGTTTCATATGAAAAACTTCACTTCCCACCATTTTTTAGAATCAAATTTCATCTATCAATTGGGATTAACACGAATACATTTAATAATCTCTTTTATTTCACAATAGGGAACCATAAACACATTCTCCCTATTATGATAAATGATATTGATGCTTTGGTTTCATAAGAAAAGCTTCTCTTTCTGCCATTTTTAGAATCAAAGTTCGTCTTTCAATTTGGATAAACACAGATTCACATAATAACCTCATTTCTTTCAATGATTGGGCATCACAAATTCATTCTCCTCATTGGGATAAACGATATTGATGCCTTGGTTTCATAAAAAAAACTTCTCTTTCTACCATTTTTGGAATTAAAGTTTTTTTTTCAATTGGGATAAACATGGATTCACATAATAATCTCTTTTCTTTTAATGATTGGTCGCCATAAATCATTCCACTCATTAGGATAAATGAATTGATGCTTTGGTTTAATAGAAATACTTCACTCCTTACCATTTTTCAGAATTAAAGTTCATATATCAATTGGGATAAGCACGAATTCACGTAATAATCTCCTTTGTTTTCATGATTATGAACCATAAACACATTCTCCCTATTATGATAAATGATATTGATGCTTTGGTTTCATAAGAAAAGCTTTTCTTTCCACCATTTTTAGAATTAATGTTTATCTTTCAATTTGGATAAACACGGATTCACATAATAATCTCCTTTCTTTCAATGATTGGGCACCATAATTTCATTCTCCTAGTTAGGATAAATGATATTGATGCCTTGGTTTCACAAGAAAAATGTCTCTCTTTACTATTTTTAGAATTAAAGTTTGCATTTCGATTTGGATAAACACGGATTCACATATTAATCTCCTTCCTTTGAACGAATAGGAACCATAAATTCATTCTCCTCGTGGGGATAAAAGATGTTGATGCCCTAGTTTCATAAGAAAAACTTCTATTTCTACCCATTTTTAGAATTAAAGTTCGTCTTTCAATTAGGATGAACATGGATTCACATGATAATCTCCCTTCTTTTAATGATTAGGCATAACAAATTCAATCTCCTCATGGGGATAAATGAATTGATGCTTCAATTTCATGAGAAAAACTTCTCTTTCTATCATTTTTAGAATTAAAGATCATCCTTCAATTGGGATAAAAAAGGATTCATATAATAGTGTCCTTTCTTTTAATGATTGGGCGCCAGAAATTCATTCCACTCATTGGGATAAATGAATTGATGCTTTGGTTTCATAAGAAAAACCTCACTTCCTACTATTCTTTAGAATCAAATTTCATCTATCAATTGGGATAAACATGAATTCACGTAATATTCTTCTTTGTTCCATGATTAGGGACTATATACACATTCTCCTTATTGGGATTAATGATATTGATGCTTTGGTTTCGTAAGAAAAACTTCTCTTTTTAACATGTTTTGAATTAATGTTCATCTTTCAATTTGGATAAAGATAGATTCACAAAATAATCTTCTTTCTTTCAATGATTGGGCACCACAAATTCATTCTCCTCATTGGGATAAATGGTATTGATGCCTTGGTTTCATAAGAAAAACTTCTCTTTCTACCATTGTTAGAATTAAAGTTCATCTTTCAATTCGAAAAAACACGGATTCGCTTAATAATCTTCTTTCTTTCAATGATTGGGCATTGCAAATTCATTCTCCTTGTTAGGATAAATGATATTGATGCCTTGGTTTCATAAGAAAAACTTATCTTTCTACCATTTTTAGAATTAAAGTTCATCTTTCGAATTGGATAAACATGGATTCACATAGTAATCTCCTTTCTTTTAATGAAGAGGCATCACAAATTCATTCTCCTCTCTAGGAGAAATGACATTGATGACTTGGTTTCATAAGAAAAACTTCTCTTTCTACCTATTTTTGGAATTGAAGTTCATCTTTTAATTGGGATAAACACGAATTCAAATAATAATCTCCTTTCTTTTAATGATTAGGCACCACAAATTCATTCCACTCATTAGGATAAATGAATTGATGCTTTGGTTTCATTGAAAAACTTCACTTCCCACCATTTTTTGGAATCAAAGTTCGTCTATCAATTGGGATAGGTAGAATTCACGTAATAATCTCTTTTGTTTTCATGATTATGAACCATAAACACATTTTCCTCGTTGGGTGGGTGATATTGATACATTGGTTTCATAACGAAAACTTCTCTTTCCACCATTTTTAGAATTAAAAGTTCATCTTTCAATTGGGATAAATACGGATTCACATAACAATCTCTGCTCTTTTAATGATTAGGCACCACAAATTCATTCCACTCATCGGGATAAATGAATTGATGCTTTGGTTTCATACGAAAAGCATTACTTCCACCATTTTTTAGAATCAAATTTTGTCTATCAATTGGGATTAACACGAATACACTTATTAATCTCCTTTATTTCACAATAAGGAACTATAAACATGTTCTCCCTATTAATCTTCTTCTTTTTACGAATAGGCACCACAAATCCATTCTCCTCATTAGGATAAATGACGTTGATGCCTTGGTTTCATAAGAAAAACTTCTCTTTCTACCCATTTTTAGAATTGAAGTTCATCTTTCAATTGGGATGAACACGGAATCATATAATAATCTTCCTTCTTTTAATGATTGGGCACCATAAATTCAATCTCCACACAGGGATAAATGAATTAATGCTTTAGTTTCATTAGAAAAACTTTTCTTTCTACCATTTTTAGAATTAAAGATCATTTTTTAATTGGGATAAAAATGGATTCACATAATAGTGTCATTTCTTTCAATGATTGAACACCTAAAATTCATTCCATTCATTGGGATAAATGAATTGATGCCTTGGTTTCATAAAAAAAACCTCACTTCCTACCATTTTTGGAATCAAAGTTCATCTATCGATTGGGATAAACACGAATTCTTGCAGTATTCTCCTTTGTTCCATGATTGGGAACCATAAACGCATTATCCTTATTAGGATTAATGATATTAACACTTTCGTTTCGTAAGAAAAACTTCTCTTTCTAACATGTTTTGAATTAATGTTTATCTTTCAATTTGGGTAATGACAGATTCATGTTATAATCTTCTTTCTTTCAATGATTGGGCACCATAAATTCATTCTCCTCATTAGGATCAACGATATTGATGCCTTGGTTTTATAAGAAAAACTTCTCTTTCTACCATTTTTAGAATTAAAGCTCAACTTTCAATTTGGATAAACACAGACTCTCTTAATAATCTTCTCTTTCAATGATTAGGCACTACAAATTTATTCTCCTCGTTGGGATAAATGATATTGATGCCTTGGTTTTATAAGAAAAACTTCTCTTTCTATCATTTTTAGAATTAAAGTTCATCTTTCGATTTGGATAAACACAGATTCACATAGTAATCTCCTTTCTTTTAACGAAGAGGCAATACAAATTCATTCTCCTCGCTGGGAGAAATGGCACTGATGCCTTGGTTTCATAAGAAAAACTTCTCTTTCTACCCATTTTTAGAATTGAAGTTCATCTTTCAATTGGGATAAACACGAATTCACATAATAATCTCTTTTTTTTTAATGATTGGGCACCACAAATTCATTCCACTCATTAGGATAAATGAATTGATGCTTTGGTTTCATTGAAAAACTTCACTTCCCACCATTTTTTAGAATCAAAGTTCTTCTATCAATTGGGGTAAGCATAAATTCACATAGGAAATCTCCTTTGTTTTCATGATTAAGAACCATAAACACATTCTCTTCTTTGGGTGAGTGATATTGATGCATTGGTTTCATAATGAAAACTTCTCTTTCAACCATTTTAGAATTAAAGTTTATCTTTCAATTGGGATAAACACGGATTCACATAACAATCTTCATTCTTTAAATGATTAGGCACCACAAATTCATTCCACTCATCGGGATAAATGAATTGATGCTTTGGTTTTATACGAAAAGCTTTACTTCCCACCATTTTTTAGAATTAAATTACGGCTATCAATTAGGATTAACATAAATACACTTAATAATCTTCTTTATTTCACAATAAGAAACGATAAACATATTCTCCTTATTATGATAAATGATATTAATACTTTGGTTTCATAAGAAAAGCTTCTCATTCTACCATTTTTAGAATTGAAGTTCGTCTTTCGATTTGGATAAACACAGATTCACATAATAATCTCCTTTCTTTCAATGATTGGGTAGCACAAATTCATTCTTCTCGTTAGGATAAATGATATTGATGCCTTGGTTTCATAAAAAAACTTCTCTTTCTACCATTTTTGGAATTAAAGTTCATTTTTCAATTGGGATAAACACGGATTCACATAATAATCTCCTTTCTTTTAACGATTGGTTGCCATAAATCATTTCACTCATTAGGATAAATGAATTGATGCTTTGGTTTAATACAAATACTTCACTTCCCACTATTTTTCGAAATCAAAGTTTATCTATCATTTGGGATAAGTATGAATTCACATAATAATCTCTTTTGTTTTCATGATTATGAACCATAAACACATTCTCCCTATTATGATAAATGATATTGATGCTTTGGTTTCATAAGAAAAGCTTCTCTTTCCACCATTTTTAGAATTAAAGTTTATCTTTCAATTTGGATAAACACGGATTCACATAATAATTTCCTTTTTTTCAATGATTGGGCACCACAAACTCATTCTCCTAGTTGGGATAAAAGTTATTGATGCCTTGGCTTCACAAGAAAAGCGTCTCTCTTTACCATTTTTAGAATTAAAGTTTGTATTTCGATTTTGATAAACACGGATTCACATATTAATCTCCTTCCTTTGAACGAATAGGCACTATAAATTCATTCTCCTCGTTAGGATAAATGACACTGATGCCTTGGTTTCATAAGAAAAACTTTTCTTTCTACCCATTTTTAGAATTAAAGTTCATCTTTCAATTGGGGCGAACATAGATTCACAGGATAATCTCTTTTCTTTTAATGATTGGGCACCACAAATTCAATCTCCTTATTAGGATAAATGAATTGATGCTTTAGTTTCATGAGAAAGACTTCTCTTTCTACCATTTTTAGAATTAAAGATCATCTTTCAATTGGGATAAAAATTAATTCACATAGTAATGTCCTTTCTTTTAATGATTGGGTATTCGTTCCACTCATTGGGATAAATGAATTGATGCTTTGGTTTCACAAGAAAAACCTCACTTCCCAACATTTTTTGGAAACAAAGTTCATCTATCCACTAGGATAATCACGAATTCATGTACTATTCTCCTTTGTTCCATGATTGGGAACCATAAACACATTCTCCTTATTAGGACTAATGATATTGATGCTTTGGTTTCGTAAGAAAAACTTGTTTTTCTAACGTGTTTAGAATTAATATTCATCTTTCAATTTGGATAAAGATGGATTCAGGTAGTAATCTTCTTTCTTTCAATGATTGGGCATCACAAATTCATTCTTCTCATTGAGATAAATGATATTGATGCCTTGGTTTCATAAGAAAAACTTCTCTTTTTACCATTTTTGGAATTAAAGTTCATCTTTCAATTTGGATAAGCACGGATTCGCTTAATAATGTTCTTTCTTTCAATGATTGGGCACCGCAAATTCATTCTCCTCATTGGGATAAATGATATTGATGCCTTGGTTTCATAAGAAAAACTTCTTCTTCTACCATTTTTAGAATTAAAGTTTGTCTTTTGATTTGGATAAACATGGATTCACATAGTAATCTCCTTTCTTTTAACGAAGAGGCACCACAAATTCATTCTCTTCACTGGGATAAATGGCGCTGATGCCTTGGTTTCATAAGAAAAACTTCTCTTTCTACCCATTTTTAGAATTAAAGTTCATCTTTCAATTAGGATAAACACGAATTCACATAATAATCTCTTTTCTTTTAATGATTGGGCACCACAAATTCATTCCACTCATTCGGATAAATGAACTGATGCTTTGGTTTCAATAAAAAACTTCACTTCCCACCATTTTTTGCAATCAAAGTTCATCTATCAGTTGGGATAAGCACGAATTCATGTAATAATCTATTTGGTTTCCATGATTATGAACCATAGACACATTCTTCTCGTTGGGTGGGTGATATTGATACATTGGTTTTATAACGAAAACTTCTCTTTCCACCATTTTTAGAATTAAAGTTCGTCTTTCAATTTGGATAAACATGGATACACATAACAATCTCTATTCTTTTAATGATTAGGCATCACAAATTCATTCCACTAATCGGGATAAATGAATTGATGCTTTTGTTTCATAGGAAAAGCTTTACTTCCCACCATTTTTTAGAATTAAATTTCATCTATCAATTGGGATTAACATGAATACACTTAAAAATCTCCTATATTTCATAATAAGGAACCATAAACACATTCTCCCTATTAATCTCATTCCTTTTACAAATAGGCACCACAAATTTATTCTCCTCATTGGAAAAATGACGTTGATGCCTTGGTTTCATAAGAAAAACTTCTCTTTCTACCTATTTTTAGAATTAAAGTTTGGCTTTCAATTGGGATGAACACTGATTCACATGATAATCTCCTTTCTTTTAATGATTGGGCACCATAAATTCAATCTCCTTATCAGGATAAATGAATTGATGCTTTAGTTTTATGAAAAAAACTTCTCTTTCTACCATTTTTTGAATCAAAGATCCTCTTTCAATTGGGATAAAAGTTAATTCACATAATAATGTCCTTTCTTCTAATAATTGGGCACAAAAAATTCACCACTCATTGGGATAAATGAATTGATGCTTGGGTTTCATAAGAAAAACCTCACCTCCCAACATTTTTTGGAATCAAAGTTCATCTATCCGATAGGATAAACATGAATTCATGTAATATTCTCTTTTATTCCATGATTGGGAACCATAAACACATTCTCTTCATTGGGATTAATGATATTGATGCTTTGGTTTCGTAAGAAAAACTTCTCTTCCTAACATGTTTAGAATTCATGTTCATCTCTCAATTTGGATAAAGGCAGATTCACGTAATAATCTTCTTTCTTTCAATGATTGGGCACCACAAATTCATTCTCCTTATTGAGAAAAATGGTATTGATGCCTTGGTTTCGTAAGAAAAACTTTCTTTTTTACCATTTTTAGAATTAAAGTTCATCTTTCAGTTTGGATAAGCACAAATTCGCTTAATAATCTTCTTTCTTTCAATGATTGGGCACCGCAAATTCATTCTCCTCATTGGGATAAATGATATTGATGCCTTGGTTTCATAAGAAAAACTTCTCTTTCTACCATTTTTTGAATTAAAGTTTGTCTTTCGATTTCGATAAACATGGATTCACATAGTAATCTCCTTTCTTTTAACATAGAGGCACCATAAATTCATTCTTCTTGCTGGGATAAATGACGTTGATGCCTTGGTTTCATAAGAAAAACTACTCTTTCTACCCATTTTTAGAATTGAATTTCGTCTTCAAATCGGGATGAACACAGATTCACATGATAATCTCCCTTCTTTTAATGATTGGGCACCACAAATTCAATTTACTTATCAGGATAAATGAATTTATGCTTTAGTTTCATGAGAAAAACTTCTCTCTCTACCCATTTTTAGAATTAAAGTTTGTCTTTCAATTGGGGTGGACATAGATTCACATGATACTCTCCTTTCTTTTAATGATTGGGCACCATAAATTCAATCTCCTCATTAGGATAAATGAATTGATGCTTTAGTTTCATGAGAAAGACTTCTCTTTCTACTATTTTTAGAATTAAAGATTGTCTTTCAATTAGGATAAAAATTAATTCACATAATAATGTCCCTTCTTTTAATGATTGGGTAACAGAAATTCATTCCACTCATTGGGATAAATGAATTGATGCTTTGGTTTCATAAGAAAAACCTCACTTCCCAACATTTTTGGAATCAAAGTTCGTCTATCCACTAGGATAATCATGAATTCAAGTAATATTCTCCTTTGTTCCATGATTGGGAACCATAAACACATTCTTCTTATTGGGATTAATGATATTGATGCTTTGGCTTCGTAAGAAAAACTTGTCTTTCTAACATGTTTAGAATTAATATTCATCTTTTAATTTGGATAAAGATGAATTCATGTAATAATATTCTTTCTTTCAATGATTGGGCACCACAAATTCATTCTCCTCATTGAGATAAATGATATTGATGCATTGGTTTCATAAGAAAAACTTCTTTTTTTTTACCATTTTTAGAATTAAAGTTCATCTTTTAATTTGGATAAACACAGATTTGCTTAATAATCTTCTTTCTTTCAATGATTGGGCACCGCAAATTCATTCTCCTCGTTGGAATAAATGATATTGATGCCTTGGTTTCATAAGGAAAACTTCTTCTTCTACCATTTTTAGAATTAAAGTTTGTCTTTCGATTTGGATAAACACGGATTCACATAGCAATCTTTTTTCTTTTAATTAAGAGGCACTACAAATTCATTCTCCTCGCTAGGATAAATGGCATTGATGCCTTGGTTTTATAAGAAAAACTTTTCTTTTTACCTATTTTTAGAATTGAAGTTCATCTTTCAATTAGGATAAACACGAATTGACATAACAATCTCTTTTCTTTTAATGATTGGGCACCATAAATTCATTCCATTCATTAGGATAAATGAATTGATGCTTTGGTTTCAATGAAAAACTTCACTTCCCACCATTTTTTGCAATCAAAGTTCATCTATCAATTGGGATAAGCACGAATTCAAGCAATAATCTCTTTTGTTTTCATGATTGCAAACCATAGACACATTCTCCTCGTTGGGTGGGTGATATTGATACATTGGTTTTATAACAAAAACTTCTCTTTCCACCATTTTTAGAATTAAAGCTCGTCTTTCAATTGAGATAAACACGGATTCACATAACAATCTCTATTCTTTTAAATATCAGGCACCATAAATTCATTCCACTCATCGGGATAAACGAATTGATGCTTTTGTTTCATACAAAAAGCTTTACTTCCCACCATATTTTAGAATCAAATTTCATCTATCAATTGGAATTAATACGAATACACTTAATAATCTCCTATATTTCATAATAAGGAACCATAAACATATTCTCCCTATTAATCTCATTCCTATTACGAATAGGCACCACAAATTCATTCTTCTCGTTGGGATAAATGACGTTGATGCCTTGGTTTCATAAGAAAAACTTCTCTTTCTACCTATTTTTAGAATTAAAGTTCATCTTTCAATTGGGATGAACACTGATTCACATGATAATCTCCCTTCTTTTAATGATTGGGCACCACAAATTCAATCTCCTTATTAGGATAAATGAATTGATGCTTTCGTTTCATGTGAAAAACTTTTCTTTCTACCATTTTTAGAATTAAAGATCCTCTTTCAATTGGGATAAAATTTAATTCACATAATAATCTCCTTTCTTTTAATGATTGGGCACCAAAAATTCATTCCACTCATTAGGATAAATGAATTGATGCTTTGGTTTCATAAGAAAAACCTTACTTCCCAACATTTTTTGGAATCAAAGTTCATCTATCCACGAGGATAAACATGAATTCCCGTAATATTCTCCTTTGTTCCATGATTGGGAATAATAAACACATTCTCCTTATTGGGATTAATGATATTGATGCTTTGGTTTTGTAAGAAAAACTTCTCTTTCTAACATGTTTAGAATTCATGTTCATCTTTCAATTTGGATAATGGCAGATTCACGTAATAATCTTCTTTCTTTCAATGATTGGGCACCATAAATTCAATCTCCTCACTGAGATAAATGACATTGATGTCTTGGTTTCATAAGAAAAACTTCTTTTTTTACCGTTTTTAGAATTAAAGTTCATCTTTCAATTTGGATAAACACAGATTCACTAAATAATATTCTTTCTTTCAATGATTGGGCACCGCAAATTCATTCTCCTTGTTGGGATAAATGATATTGATGCCTTGGTTTCATAAGAAAAATTTCTCTTTCTACCATTTTTAGAATTACAGTTTGTCTTTCGATTTAGGTAAACACAGATTCACATAGTAATCTCCTTTCTTTTAACGTAAAGGCACCATAAATTCATACTCCTCACTGGGATAAATGACGTTGATGCCTTGGTTTCATAAGAAAAACTTCTCTTTCTACCTATTTTTAGAATTAAAGTTCATCTTTCAATTAGGATAAACACAGATTCACATGATAATCTCCATTCTTTTAATGATTGGGCACCACAAATTCAATTTCCTTATTAGGATAAATGAATTGATGCTTTAATTTCATGAGAAAAACTTCTCTTTCTACTATTTTTAGAATTAAAGATCGT
Organism: Adansonia gregorii; assembly: GCA_038382025.1. Classification (NCBI taxonomy): domain Eukaryota; kingdom Viridiplantae; phylum Streptophyta; class Magnoliopsida; order Malvales; family Malvaceae; genus Adansonia; species Adansonia gregorii. The sequence continues at coordinate 43,942 of JBBYHO010079541.1, forward strand.
CTTTCAATTAGGATAAAAATTAATTCACATAATAATGTCCTTTCTTTTAATGACTGGGCTCAAAAAATTCATTCCATTCATTGGGATAAATGAGTTGATGCTTTGGTTTCATAAAAAAACCTTACTTCCCAACATTTTTTGGAATCAAAGTTCATCTATCCACTAGGATAAACATGAATTCATGTAATACTCTCCTTTGTTCTATGATTGGGAACCATAAACACATTCTCCATGTTGGGATTAATGATACTGATGCTTTGGTTTCGAAAAAAAAAACTTCTCTTTCTGACGTGTTTAGAATTAATGTTTATCTTTCAATTTGGACAAAGATGGATTCACTTGATAATCTTATTTCTTTCAATGATTGGGCACCACAAATTCATTCTCCTCATTGAGATAAATGATATTGATGCCTTGGTTTCATAAGAAAAACTTTTCTTTTTTTACCATTTTTTGGAATTAAAGTTCATCTTTCAATTTGGATAAACATGGATTCGCTTAACAATCTTCTTTCTTTCAGTGATTGGGTACCACAAATTCATTCTCCTCATTGGGATAGATGATATTGATGCCTTGGTTTCATAAGAAAAACTTTTTTCTATCATTTTTAGAATTAAAGTTTGTCTTTCGATTTGGATAAACACGGATTCACATAGTAATCTCTTTTTTTAATGAAGAGGCACCATAATTTCATTCTCTTCACTGGGATAAGTGACGTTGATGCCTTGGTTTCATGAGAAAAACTTCTCTTTCCACCCATTTTTAGAATTGAAGTTCGTTTTTCAATTGGAATGAACACAGATTCACATGATAATCTCCCTTCTTTTAATGATTCGGCACCACAAATTCAATGCCCTTATTAGGATAAATGAATTGATGCTTTAGTTTCCTGAGAAAAACTTCTCTTTCTACCATTTTTAGAATTAAAGATCGTCCTTCAATTAGGATAAAAATTAATTCACATAATAGTGTCCTTTCTTTTAATGATTGGGCACCAAAAATTTATTCCACTCATTGGGATAAATGAATTGATGCTTTGGATTCATAAGAAAAACCTCACTTCCAAACATTTTTGGAATCAAAGTTCGTCTATCCACTAGGATAAACATGAATTCACGTAATATTCTCCTTTGTTCCATGATTGGGAACCATAAACATATTCTCCTTATTGGGATTAATGATATTGATGCTTTGGTTTTGTAAGAAAAACTTCTCTTTCTAAAATGTTTAGAATTAATGTTCATCTTTCAATTTGGATAAAGATGGATTCACATAATAATCTTCTTTATTTCAATGATTGGGCATCACAAATTCATTCTCCTCATTGAGGTAAATGATATTGATGCCTTGGTTTCATAAGAAAAACTTCTCTTTTTACCATTTTTAGAATTAAAGTTCATCTTTTAGTTTGGATAAACATGGATTCGCTTAACAATCTTCTTTCTTCAATGATTGGGTACCGCAAAGTCATTCTCCTCGTTGGGATAAATGATATTGATGCCTTGGTTTCATAAGAAAAACTTCTCTTTCTACTATTTTTAGAATTAGAGTTCGTCTTTCAATTTGGATAAACACGGATTCACATAGCAATCTCCTTTCTTTTAACGAAGAGGCACCACAAATTCATTCTCCTCGCTGGGATAAATGATGTTGATGCCTTGGTTTCATAAGAAAAACTTCTCTTTCTACCCATTTTTAGAATTGAAGTTCATCTTTTAATTGGGATAAATACGAGTTCACATAATAATCTATTTTCTTTTAGCGATTGGGCACCACAAATTCATTCCACTCAATAGGATAAATGAATTGATGCTTTGGTTTCAAAGAAAAACTTCACTTCCCACCATTTTTTTGGAATCAAAGTTCATCTATCAATTGGGATAAGCACGAAATCACGTAATAATCTTTGTTGTTTTCATGATTACGTGCCGCAAACACATTCTCCTTGTTGGGTGGGTGATATTGATACATTGGTTTCATAACAAAAACTTCTCTTTCCACCATTTTTAGAATTAAAGTTTGGGTTTCAATTGGGATAAACATAGATTCACGTAACAATCTCTGTTCTTTCAATGATTAAGCACCATAAATTTATTCCACTCATCGGGATAAATGAATTGATGCTTTGGTTTCACATGAAAAACTTTACTTCCCACCATTTTTTAGAATCAAATTTCATCTATCAATTGGGATTAACATGAATACACTTAATAATCTTCTTTAT
>JBBYHO010079651.1:0-46150 GCA_038382025.1 Adansonia gregorii
GTCTAAAATGATTCGTAGCAACTCCTAATTTATTGGTTATTTCGTAATAGCCACGTGGAACAGTCAGGTGAGTGATCAACTCTGATGACCTAATCCCAATTATGAGCCAAATAATTTTTCTTGGATCCATGTTTCAGATATTATGATAGCTTGGTGCCTATGTTGGGAACAATTAGAGAATCAAGCCTAGGATTAGCTACGTGTTATCTAAAATCTTGATTAATTAGGTTTAATCAGTATTTAATTAAAATTCCATTTTTAAATGACTTGTAAATAAATCCATGAATATTACTCTTCTTTTTTTGATTTTTTTTTTGCTGGTTATTTTTTTGTTTGATTTTGTTTTTATTTGGTGCATTTAGGATATAGGTGCAAAACTAGCAATCAAATGTTTCTTAGTTCCTTGCACACACTGTGTACATAGTTATGCATTAGATCTTTTTCAAGCTTTTAGGGAGAGTATAAGTATTCTAATATCTTGAGGAAAAGCTAAAGTAGCTCTGCTCTAGTAAGGTGTTAGTCTTTGCATGAGCTAGTATAACACTACTGGGGTGTAAAGTACCTTCACCTTTGTTAAGTGTTAACTTCCACACAGGCTTAGAAAATACTTTTATCTGAATTGAAACCTATCTGTTAAAGACCAATGAAGGGTAAGGTTGGGGTGCCTTACTAGTCTTATACCAAATAAAAAATTAGGAGCAAGTTTTGTACCATTTAGAGATAAACTTAAAGCTTACATATTAAACTATAGTGGCTAGATTAGGAATTGCTGGGTTCACATAAGGAATGCTTCTTAGCTTTGAACTTTTATATCATGATGTGAATATGTAAATCAAAAGATGATGTACATACACCATTGTTAGTAACAAGATCATTATTTCAAAGGGTGTCATGTTGCCTTTATTTTATGAATTGAGCTTATAAATTAGGTGATGATGTATGAACATTAACACCCATAGTGAGACTATTCTTTTGATTTGAAAGGCATTGGGATGCCTTAATAAGGTTTTGAAAGCAAACTTTATTTTCTTGCATTTATTTCTCTATTCCACTAGTTTCTTTGCTAACTTATATTTTTTTCATGCATTACATTATCATCATAAATGCACATTAATGCATGAACATTACATTGCTTGCAATAAAATAAATTTCCTGCCTCAAAGGCACCATAATTGCCATGATGAAAAGTTTAAAAGTTGTTGAAAAGAGTTGCAAGTTGACAATAACCTACTGTATTATTTACACACTTCATGCTTTGCATAACATTGTTAAGAATGTTTTATCTAAGTTTCTTGTAATATTGCTTGTATCACATTGTTATCTATATTATTTCTCTCTTTGGTGCATTACATGAACAAAACACTTGCATATAATGTATATATACAAGCATTCATGCATGATCTATTTCCATGAACGATTTCTATTTAGATTTGTGAGCTTGAAATAAAGATTAAACCAGGAGGGTGTGAATTGGTTCTTTAAAAAATTTGATCACAAATTGAACTTTTAACTGAAATTGAAGCTAAATAAAAGCAAAAATGTGTTGAGAGTAAGAGAAGTAAATAATCGATGTATAGAGGTTTGGTCTTTGAACTCGAAGCCTACATCTTCTCTTTTTGCCACTTCGTTGCCAATATGATTCCCATAATTTACTAACAAAAATGTTAGCTCTGAGGCTAAGCTATAAACTCTATCATTTAAGGCTTAGATAGAACTTTTCAATCCCCTTAAGAATTTTACCCTAAATTATTAAGTATTATAACTTAATATTCACACAATCCCTTTGTTAAATAGATAAATTGTTTGCAAACTATTCAAGACCTCTAATAGGTGGGCATTTGCTAGAATTTAAGTATAAGATAGATGAGATATAAATAAACTTGAAAGAATACAAATTGAATACAAGAAGAATGAAGAATTTGAAGATTTTTGAGCTTTTGATGTTTAAGACTTGATTAATCTTACTATCTTATCCTTTTTTAGTTGTTAGAATCCTCTATTTATAGCTTAGAACTGAATTATGGATGTTCGACATTAAATAGGTAAGTGGAGAGTTGTTGTAGCCTTCATAAATGCTTGTTTTCATTTTCTCCCACAAATTGCATTGACACATGAAGTGGTGTCCTAGTACATTGCTTTTAAAAAACTAGCCATTGTAGCTTATTGTATCGGTACATTTCTAAATTATTGATATATCATGATTTATATAGATACAATTTGCATTGTATCCATACTATATAAGGGTTTCAAAATTTCCTTAGTTACTACCAACAGATGAATTGATACGTTTATACATTGTATCGATACATTCATGGAAATATCTACTAAAAAAGTTTTTCTCGACTTGAAATTTACTTAAAAATATGTTAAAATATATTCCAAGCGTAAATATTCATTTGGAACATTATTTTTGAGAAAATAATAGATAAAAAAAATTAATTTAGTGTGCTACGAAATATTTTCAATTTAATTCAAAGAAAAATACTAAGTTATAACTAATGGAATGCAACTTAATTTAACTTATGTTATTTTTATATCAAAACTGAGATTAATTTAAAGCTACAAATCTCCCCCTTTTAGATATATAAAAACTTAAGATAAATTTAATTTGTTAATTAACTCTGCCTAAGATGTTTAGAGATTTTCAATGCAAAACTCCCCTTTAAACAAACATATTATTTTCAAAAATTTTAAATTGAAAAAATAAGTCCTTTTTGAAAATTTTAAAGCTACGATATTCAGAGTGCACAAAATTGTCCACAATTTTTAGAAATCAAGCTATAACATATAAGCATATAAAAATGTACATTATTTATTCAATCAACATGTTATTGGTTCCCAACAACATTTATATTGTGTTTATCATTTCCATAAAAGGATGAAAATATTTAATATTAATTTATGGGAAATCCTGGGCTTATGCATATTGATATAAGCAAAAAATTTTAATCAAAATTAAACTTACACATCAGAATTAAACAAAAAACACTCTGATTTTCTCAGGATCTTAGGAAAAAAATGTACATGTGATTGGATAGTAATTTTTAAACATAGATTTATAAGAAATCATAGCTACTGAGAGACTCGTAACCTTAAGCATGTTGATTACTCCAAGAGCACACCATAGGTTGATACTATGATCTCTTCTTGAGGCCAAAAGTAGCACAAGTGTCCTACCTCTAATAGAGCCCTTATGAGGTCCTTGTGGTTCTCCGGCGCTAGTTGAAAGGTATCTTACTAATAGGTACATATATAATGTGATCCAAAAATGATTCTATTACCTATTCCACTAAAAAAAAGAGAAATAGCTCCGTAGGGAAATAACTGTCTTTTGCATATACCAATAAATAGATCTAAAAATTCTTAATTCCAATTGATTTCATTAAGATAGAAAAAAATTTCCATCTCTATAATGATCAAAAACACTTTAAGATCACCTAGAATTCCATCCAACACAAAGAAGGCTTAAGGAAGCAAAGATTTTGAGATTTGACCAATTTCACAACTTTTGTGAAAAACTAATCTCTCAATGCTAAAAAACTACTTTTCAATTTTCGTTGTGTCAAGGAAGATTCAGGGACACTAAGAAAAACCATGAGAAAGCAAAAAGAGCTTATCGAAGCATAGGTCTTATGCCAAACCCTATAAAAAAGTCTATGGTTATGCTTAGGGTTTTCTTAATGCTTTTTGTCAACCAAAAAGCCTTTAATAATGTATTTAAATACATCCTAGGCTAGGTTAGGGTTGACAATTGGGTCAACTGATCCCCGCACTAACATACCCAAAAAATGGCCCTACTTTGGAGTGTTTTTTGGAGCCCAATCAAAATTATTTTAATTAGCTTGTTCAAGATTAGACCTAAATAATAACTTATTTTAGCCTAATAACATACCAATGATGGCCATTCCATGCACCACGCCCAATTTGGAGTAGTTCACAACCAAACTCCTCTAACCTAAGCATTTTAACTTAACCCTTTAATTTACATATTAGATAATTTAATCTATAATTAAATTTTCCAGCCCAAGTTAAACAATTTTACTCCATGTAAACAATAATTATCAAATAATTATTTAATTTTTCAAAGAAAATTATTTAGCTTTATTTAAAAAAAATCCTAAACCATGTTCGCAATAAACATTATCCTGATAAGATATTCTTATCAATATTACCATATTAATACATCTCTAATTAGATTTCATAAATCTAATTTATTACTTAAATTATTCTTAATTGAACTAATTCAATTAAATCTTTCTCATTAAACCTCTTATTAATTAAGTCATATTGAATCATGGCTTTAATCCAATAGATTATTTTATAGTGTGTGACCCATTAGGCTTCCATCATAATGACAATAAATATAATTACCCATTGAAGTGTATTTAAATTTATAGACCAAGATTAGCCTTTAGCATGGCATCATAGCCACCTAGTATGCAAGAAGAGTGAATATGACCTTTTCAAGAAACCTTTCAGTAACCAACCTCTTAGTATACTTTGGTCCTTTCACCATATATTTTGGAAAGGCCATAAGCATGGTACAGTGTTTACTAATGTATCAATCCATGTTGGTTCTTGTAGCTTTCGATTAACCTCATCATTTAAAAAAAAATAATTTCTTTTTAATTCATCATGCATTGCCCAACGACTTTATCAAGTTAACCAAAGTTATGAACATATAAGATATGTCTTTAATTTTACTCAGAGTGGTGAATCCTTTTTAGATCACTCATCCACCTTTGTATGGTTCATGCCATACCCAAAGCCACCCTACCATAAGTATTCCTCTAATGTGGACCTATTCATGATGGAATCAATGCATGACCCTCCCCATACAAGAAGACCCAGTATCATAAGTCTAAGTACTAATATACGTGACTGACACATGGGATCATATTCCATGGACACTTGGGTGACTTATACCAAATGGAGTTCTCATATGAGCCATGTTTAGTGAACTTGTTTCCATAAAACAAGCACTAATATCCTATCCCTAAGAATCTATATACTTTAATTTCTATAAGATCAAAATGTTGTATGCATCAAATGCATGGAAACTTAGCATATACTAGACTTTGTGCATTATCAATACCCCATCTTGGCAATAAGATGACTAAGAATGTTTTTAAAAACATGGATTTGATGCATAATGATCTCATCATTGTAACTTATTACAAACTTTGCAAGGCCATTATGTTTCATGGGTTTCATCCAATTAGTGTTTGCATAATTGTCAATCACACCATTAACATGAAGGAAAGCCTTAAATCACGAAAATAAGTGATTGGTTTGCATTATGAACTAGTATATGCCTGATCCAATTTGATTAGGTCTAGGGCATTATACAAACATAATCAAGTTCAAAATATGACTATCATGTCAATAGATTTAAAAAGCATATGTTGCAAATTTATAGTGTTGTATTTCTCCCTTTTTTTGTTATATCAAAACACGACTAAGATAATTCAAAGCGAGGTAGAGAAGGCAAAGGTAGCAAATTTATACATATGCAAGGATAATCCATTAAATATAAGTTGCAAAATATGTCCAACAAAATGATCAAGATATTTCTGATGAAATGCAAAAGTTTTGTCAACCTTTCTTTAGGCTCAGATCAATGCACGAGCATTTTTCAAATTTTACCATTCCTTTTCATTAATTATCTTTAAAGAAAATGCACTTTGTCAAAATCTGTAAAAAATGCCTTTTTGTTAAGAAATTCTCAAACACCTACTAATTTAAGCCTTTCTATCCCATTTCTCCAAAATTATTTACTAAAATCTTTAATTAAGGGGATACTTCAACTTCATTTTTTGATAGGATACTCTAACTCTACTTTTTTAGTTCTCTCAAAATCAATATTTTCCCTCTCCTAGACATCTTCAACCTTTTAATCAAAAATTTTTTTTGACCCGTCAGGCGATCATCGAGTCCAAACATATCTCAAATTTTTTGTTATGGTTATTCCTCAATAATCTAAGATAATTATGAGATAGATACCAACATCCTTCCTACACTGTCCTTTCATATGTTTACATTTCTGCTATATTTATTATATTCATTTTTGTTATACTAACATGTTTATTTCCATTTTGGACTCATATTTCCAAATTGCTTTAAAAAATTACTAAGGCAATGTTTCATGTTGGCATCTTTCTAGTCCTTAACATGTAATTTTTGATTTTTAAAAATTAAATCAAGAAATAATTTTTAGTTAAAAAATCCCTATGTTCCCCAGCTTTTTGATGTACATATGAGATTTAAGTTTTTCTTTAAACCTGGCTTTATTATTTTATACAAAATTCATGCATAAAGGGATTATATCAAAATAATGCAAGTCAAAATGAAAGACATAAAAACCAAGTTAAAGCATTGCTAGCGAGTATCGATTTCAAGCATCATAGAGATGTTAATACGTCCCCAAGCGTAGTTAATTTACGAACTAAATCCACAAATCTTTGTAGCATATAGATTGTAAAATTGATTCCTTAACTTTTAACTAAGGGTAATGATTTTAATAGATGTCTAATCATGCTTAGCCTAAAATCATCGATAGTGACTCTAAGTTTTTTACTACTTCATAGTCGCCATCCAATGCAAGTTGGATAAGTGATTTGTTAATGGTTTTCCCCTTATTCTTACCTTATTATGCCCAATCTAAATCCTAATCAAGGAATATCCTATAGATACACTTTTAAGTTATACGCATCATTTGATGATCGAGTAAAGGCATGTTGTAATAGTCTCTACTTGGAGAAATCAATATTGCTCTTATTTTATACCCTATGGTATTAGTAGTTGCTCTTATTTAGTACCCCATGGTATTAGTAGTGCCATTGAGGTACATCTTTCAAGTTTCATCCTGGGGTAACAACTCTTTCTCTTGAGATATGCTTATCAAATCTTCACCGAGGGAATCAAAATCCAATGACTCATAATCTTTTATAGTTTAATTTGTTATGAAGTTGGCTACAACATTGCATTTTATAACCTTTTAATTCTTGTACATTGTCAAACTCTGAGAGTAGCACCTGTCATCTTGCAATCTTTCTTGATAGAGTTGGAGCTTTGTACAAGTACTTAGTCAGATCTAACTTTGCAATCAGCGTAGTTATGTGACAAAGCATATATTACCTAAGCCTTAATGCAGTCCAAGATAATGCATAACATATCTTGTCTACCAATAAGTAATTAACCTCATAATTCATAAACTTTTTATTAAGGTAATAAATAGCCTGCTCTTCTTTCCTTGTTCATCTTGCTACCCTAGTACACAACCCATAAACCTTCCAAGAACTGATAGGTATAAGATCAATAGTTATCTTGGCATTCATTATTCCATTCACCAGGATCATGTTTTCACAGAAGCTGAAATGTCGAATCATATATTCATAAGTTAGGACATGAACCTAACAATTTTGTTCAATCATTTCAAGAAACTTCACACCTTTTTTAGTGTTTAAGGTGTTGGCAAGTCTTGAATAGCTTTAACTTTAATTAGATCCATTTTTATTCTTTTTTTTTCACTAACCACAAAGCCTAAAAATTCCCTAAAAGTAATGCCAAAAGTACACTTAGCTGCATTAAGCTTAAGCTAGAATTTTTTAATTTCTCAACTAGCTTTTTAAGGTTTCAAACATGCTCACTTTTTTTATTAGACTTGGCAATTATATCATTAACATACACTTTTATCTCTATATGCATCATGTCATGGAATAGAATCACCATGGCTTTTTGATATGTTACCCCAGTATTCTTCAAATCAAATGGCATCATGTTATAATAGAATCTAGATCACAAATATGGTTTTTTTTTCAAATCCTTTAGTGCCGTCTAAGTCTATTTATAACTAGAAAAGCCACCCATGAAGGAAAGAAAGGAAATTCTTTGCTGTGTTGTCGACCAATGTGTCTATATAACATAGCAAAAAACTATCTTTGTAGCTTATCTTTTTCAAGCCTAAATAATACTTGCACAAGTAAACTTTTCCATCTTTTTTCGAAAGAGGCATAATATTTGCCACCTGTTGTGATGCACTTTTAGTGATTTTGATTGTAATATAATACGACTTAAAAATAAAAGAGAGACGGTGCTTACCTTTGGACCATCCTTTAGGATTTGAATTAAGTGTGATAGAGTACAAGTCGAGTGGAAGATTACCAGGAAAATCGCTTATCTAACCGATCTTGGATGGCCATTATGAAATGGACATGACCTAGAGTCACCACCGATGATTTTAGGCCAGGTATGATTGGATACCTATTAAATCAGGTGATTTCGAGTTATGAAACTTTTAACACTAATTTTACAAACAACACTAGAGTTCATTTTTAAGGGTTTGGGAGTCGGTTATGCATAAAAAAGGATTAGCACCTCTACGATGCCCAAAATTGGTACCATCTAGCCATAAATCATCGATGTCTTAGTTTTCCTTGATTTTTCATGCCATCATTATTTATGTGTAATCTAATTCTTATGAATGCAAATTTTTAAATATTGGATCTAAGCTTTTATGATAAAAGTTTAATTAATATCTCCCTATGCAACCCAAGTGGGAGGAGAAACATAAATGATTCGGTAAAATGAGGTCCGGATTGATTTAGAAGAGGGTGCTTTACATTAAGCACCGAACTGATGTAAACTATTACCTCAATTTTAATGAAACTTTATTTTTTTGAAAAACATGAATGCAAATCATCAAAAAGAGAAACGATTAGTAAGACATAAAGGACTATAATAAAAGATGCATTAAAGATGAATACATGGAAACATTAAAAAAAGGATGATCGAGGTGCATCTTGTAATTGACCTTATATCTTAAGGAATAACTAGAATGATAATTTTAAGACATGCTTGGATTCGATTGTCATTTTAAGCTTGAAATTTTGATAAAAGGTCAAAGGTAGCCCAAAGGAAAGAAAACTTAGATTTTGGATGAATTTTTGAAAAATAAGGTTGGATATGTCCCTTAAAAAAAACGAAGCTATAAATCCCCTCAAAAATATAGGATCAGATATCTCCTCAAAAAAGGAGTTTGATATCCTCTTAAAAAAGAAAGTTTTAGGGATTTTTAAAAATCAAAATTTTTGCTTTTTAAAGCAAGGTTTTAAAAATGAAAATCAATTTTTTAATATTTCTAATAAGAAAAAGAAATTAATTTTGAAATCATTTTTGAGTTTTGATTCGAGCCTAAAAAGACTACGTCTACCTTTATGACACCATGGGAAAAACCATTTAATATATTTTGAGTCATTTGAATCACTAAAAATGATAATTCAAGACAATAAAAGTAAATTTTTTTAGGTGCAATAAAAATAGGGATGCTGCCCATTTTCCTAAATTTATTATGGTTTGTCCGCTGGTTTCTTATGGCCAATGAGGTACCGTTGGAAAGGCTACTTGATAAGGATTAATTTAAAAATATTCCATAAATACTAGAAAATCACTTTCTACATGGAATTAATTTTTGAAATAAAGTTTGAGTTAGTGTTGACAATAAGTGCTAGAAAAAAGGAGCAGTGAACTTTGAAAAATTGTACGAACTTGTTTAGAATTGTTAAATTGCAAATGTAGCTTTTCCAAAAGGGAGTTTCATGAACTTTTTAGGAAAAATGTTTAAAAAATCCAAGAAAAATCATTTGATGGATTAGAATCACCCAAACAAAATGTAGATTACAGATTCCGAGGCTTTTGGATAGCAAAGGTTCAAAAAATAACTCCCATATTTGGAATGGTTCAGGGGCAAATGAGATATCTTTGTAAAGGCAATTCAAAACCCTTATAAAAAATGCTAGAAAATTATAAAAAATCATTTGGTGTTCAAAAATAAATTTTTAAATAAGGGTTACTATGCTTCTAGTACCAAAACAGGGATTTCTTTGAGCTTAGGCTTTATGGTCACGTGTGAATGTGTTGGACATGCGAATGTCAAATTATTGAGGTACATAGCAATGCACCAATCTAACTCCTGTAGAGTAGGCCATTGAACTATTCACTATCCATGCCAAAAGTCCTAATATATTCAAAACAAAGCTTAAACTAAATGCCTTAAAGCATTTTTTATTTTTGATTAAAAACAAATTTTATTTGGTCTAATGAGGCCACGATCCGAAACATTCATACTTGATATATCTCTAAGATTGGAGAACCAATAGATTAAAAACATCAAATCCATGCTAATCCCCATTGATTGAGGTTAGTATAGATTTAACTTAAGGTTGTTTTACAAAATCAGATTTTTAGCATAATTAAACAAATATTATCACAAACACTTGATAAATTAAAAATCATCTCAATAACATCTAATATCAGAGACATAAAACAAGCATCACCTAAAGGCATTTTTAACAAGCATATTATGATCAAAATATAAGAAATGTCAATAATAACACCAGAATATGCAAAAATTAGCATAATATAGAAGACAGAGAATGACATATATTTGATATAAAGTAAGTAATCGATATAGAAATGCTCATAATATGGTATAGAAAATGCATGGTTTTGATAAAACTTTACATTATCCTAAATGAATTATATATAAGAAATATGTATTAACATTTAAAATCTAAAGGAAATTGCCAAAAAATTTGAAAATAAGGCATATACCTTATGCCCTCATTCTTTTTTCCTTATGTCAAGTACCACCTTATACCCTCTATTAAATTTCTTTTACAGCTGTTATGGGATTTTACATAGCTAGGAATAAAGGGGATTAGACATGAGCTTATACGAATGACCTCAATGGTACCTTGGATGATGACTTTTGATACTTCAAATATTGGCCCAAATAAAATAGGGTGTCTATAGTACCTCTATTTGGGCATTATTGAGCTTCAAGAATAGAGCAAAAATAAATAAATGCTATTTTATCTTAGGATTTAGCATTGCTTTATGAGTGTTTGGAGGAAAATAGGTATTTAGTAATTATTACACTAAAATAGACAGATTATGTTCATAATAGTCTAAACTAATAAAAAATTTTAATGAGTTTTGTAGGGTTTTACCTCCTAACTAGGTTTATAGTTTCTTGAGTTTAACTCCCTGATAAGCACTAGCTATTTGGGTTTTGACACGATAGACATTGAGCTTTTTATAGACTGAGGTAGGTAGGCATCTAGCTCTTTGTGGATTAAGGTAGGTAAGCATTCAGCTCTTTATAGACTGAGGTGGGTAGGTGTCAACTCTTTAAGGACTTAGGTAGGTAGACATCTAGCTCTTTATGGACTATGGTTAGTAAGCATCCAACTTCATATGGATTAAGGTTGGTGATGTCCAACTCTTTATGGATTGAGGTAAGTAGGCATCCAGCTTTTTATGGACTAAGGCAGGTAGACGTATAGCATTTTATGGACTAAGGTAGGTAAGCATCCATATTTTTATGGATAGAGGTAGGTAGACATTTAGCTTTATGTGGACTGAGGTAGGTAGGCATCTAGCTCTTTATAGACTAAGGTAAGTAGGCATCCTGCTCTTTATGGACTACATGTAAAAAATGCATCCAGCTTTTTGTGAACTAAAAGGAAAAATGCATCAATCTCATTAGTGACTAAAAGATATGAGTTTAGGTACCTTAGCTAGAGCCTTCAAGGCTTTTTAAAATAGGAATTTTTACCTAAGTTTCTTTACTGGTTTGACTTTTATGAGTAGGAGTTTATACTTGAAAGATGTTAATTGTCGTATGAATGATGCATGAAAATGTAAATGTATGTTTAAATGATGCAAATGTGATAATTTAAAAGCCTTATTTGGTAATCGATTTTAGTGTTTTGAATCGCCCCCATCTTTAAGTTTCATCGGGTTTCTTATATTTTAAAGTTGCCATATTTAAAAAAAAATTTCAAGTGATTAAGGTCATTTTTAAAGGTTGAGGTGACTTTTAATGCATAGGAAGGTTCATAAGTTTGATCAACTCATATTAGTTAGTTAACAAATTTGGCAAGCTGGTTTTTAACATGCCTAGTAGGATGCATCTGATGGTCTAGACTGATTGATAGGAATATGTTTAAAATCAGGGGTCAAGGACAATTAATTTTGCTATACCTTTTGGCTAAGGTTTATTAAAGGACATTTTTATCATGTTTTTCAACATGAATAAAGTTTGAAGGGTAAGTCTATTTGTAGTTCCAACATCCATTCTTGGCTTTTTGAACCTGAAAAGATTTCCCTGCAAAGCTTTATCTTCTTTAAAGTAATATTAAGAAATCCTATTATCAATTTTTTACGATTTATTAAGCATTATCAGTTATATGACAAGCTTAATGTAATATGGTTTGTACATATAAAAAAACATTCAAGAAATAAAATGTTGTATTTCATTTTTGGAAGAGAAGAAATACAATTTATTAAACATTTTAGAAGGTATAAAGAAAGCAAAAAATTAACTTTTCCAACAATTGATTTTTTTATGCTAATTACATGAGTCTTTTGTTGACTACTTTTAAAAACTTCTCTCAAATAACCAAATTTCATGGTGTTGGCCATTATTCAAGGAACCTCTTGGATTGCCCCATGGTAATTGCCCTAAGCCAAGGTAAACACCATTATTTTCCTTTAAGATTGTGTAGAAGTGGATTTGGTAACCTTAAGATAGGATTAAGAGGTTGGTCTAAAATTTGGTATTTTGATGGAGGATGGTCCCGCTAAGTTGGTATCTGCTTGATTAGGTTTGGACAAACTTAAGGTTTGGTTGTTTAGGCCGCCCTTCCAAAGATAAGGATGCTTTTGTAGGTTTCTATTCGAAGGACCTTCTTAAGCATAATATTTTTTAATGGAATTAAAGTAGATGTGATTGAGCTATGATTCCATCAAGACCTTATGTAAAGGGATTTTGACTTTGATAGGCAAAATTAACTCTATCCCACTAACTAAAAAGAATGGGGTAGCTTTAATGAAAGTTTGAACTCCTATGAGATAGGCATACAGCATGAAGGGTAGCTTTTTATGCTAATCTACAAGTTTCAACCATTTTTTCAACTATTTTCTTAATGTTTTTGTTTGCTACTTTGATCACCCTATTCAGTTTGGACGATATGGCACTAAATTATGGTACTTTATCTTAAACTGAAAGCAAATTGCTTCCATCATTTTGTTGCTTAGATTATATACATTATCTATGATTATTTATTTAGGTAGTCCATATCAGTAAATGATGTTTTGTTTTACGAACTTGCATGCAACAGATCTAGTGATGTTGGAATATGAGGCTGCTTCTACATATTTAGGAAATAATTAATGGCAACTAAAATGATGATGTCTATTTAAAGCTTTAGGGGTTATGGGTCTAATCATATCCATGGCTGACATAAAAAACGGCTATGAAGCGTCATAACATACAAAGGTCAAAGTGGGACATGGATTTTGTCTGCATAAATTTGACACTTATGGTATTTTTGAGTATAGTTAATGTAATCTTTTTTAAACATTAACCAGTAATATCCAGACCTCACGACTTGCTTCACCATTCTGTGTCATTAATATGAATACCATAAAATCTTTCGCCTTTTCTAGCATTGTCTTATCTTCAAGAGCATCCACACATCAGAGTAATGTTTGATCCTAGCTTTTCCTGTACAAGACTTCACCATCCAAAACAAAATTTGTATGCATTCTTCGGATAGTCAGCTAGCTAATTTTTAAACATAATAAAGAATGTCATGGTACCATGATAGCCTATCCTTTTTTTCTTTTACAATATGGTAGTAGGTGGGAGCTTTATGAATACTCACCTGGATAGATGTGACTTCTAATTCCTCAGTCACTTCAAACATAAAAGCCAAGGTTGCTAAAGCATCTACCATTTATGTCTTCCCCAGGTAAATGCTAGAAGTTTATCTCATCAGATTGTTGTTTTAGTTCATTGATTTTCTTTCCATATTAGAACATCTTAACCTCTTATATTGGAATAACTTAGCATCCCCTATTTCTCATTCTTTCCAAAGTTGATAAATTACCAAAGCAAAGTCCCCATACATTTGTAAAGTTTTAATGCCACTTTCAATGGCCACACAAGCCGTAATACACATGCTTCACATTTGGCTTTGTTATTTGTGCAGTCAAAATTCAGTCTGGTGGTGAAGGGATAATAATCTCCATTTGGTGGGATCGAAATAGCCTTAATTTTATGTGCCAATGTATTTAAGGCTCTATCAAAATATATTTTCCAAGTTTTAGCTTCATTGGTACCATCTTTTACTTTGGATATGTGCATTGGGTCTTTATTAAGGAATTGAAATTTGATGGTTCAAATCCTCTTTGGCTCTGTTTACTAAGAACTTAGCTATCGTGCTACCTATGATGGTTTTCTAACTCATATAAATGATGTCATATTCCAAGGCAAGACCTACCACCAGGCCAACTTTCTTGGTAAAGCAAGAGCCTTTCACAGATGTTTCATAAAGTCCAGTTTGGGGATCGACCATATGGTATGATATAACATGTATTGCCTTAACCTTTAAGCCATCCAAGCCAAAGCATAATATAGCTTCTCAATTGCGAAGTAATTATTTTCATACTCTATGAATTTCTTGCCAAGTGGTAGATAGCTTGTTTTTTTTTCCCTAACTTATCATGTTGACCTAGTACATAACTTATAAATTTGTTGAAAACTAACATATATAAGATTAGTGGTTGATTGAGCATCCATGGTACAAGCACTGGCAGGTTTAACAGGTAACATTTGAACTTGTCCAAAGCTTATTGGCATTTATCATTCCACTCACCATGGTAAGACAAAATTAGACAAAGAAAAAAATGCTTGATTAGAATTATAGTCAATAAAAACCCTATTTATGTAGTTAACTGGCTCTTTTTTTCCTCTATTTTTAAGGCTTTAACGTAAATCATATGATGACTAGAAAAAAAGATGACCTCATTTTCTAGTAGATAATGTCAGTGAGAGTAACTTTAGTATCCCTATTGACCTTTTTTTATAAATAAAATTTTTAATGAGGGGAAACAAGCAACCTTACTAATAGTTTTTGAAAGAGAAAAAAGATCGAATTACATTTATCAGTTAGTTGGGATATGAATCTGGCCATATAGTTCAATTTTTTTAGGAAACTTTTTACTTCTTTTTTTATACAATGCAGTAGAAGGTTTTAGATAGCCTTTACATTGTTAGGATCAATCTTAATTCTTTGTTCACTCACAATGAAGCCTAGTAGTTCACCAAAGGTAACATCAAAAGTGCATTTGGCTGGGTTTGGTTTGAGCTAATATTTGCATAACCATTCAAAAAGTTTGCAAAGGCTAGCAACATGCTCAATCTCTTTTGAGGATTTGGCAATCATATCATCCAATATAGATCTCTATTTTTTATGTATGAGATCACTTAATAGAGTCACCACTACCTTTGGTAAGTTGCTTTGGCATTTTTAAGTCTAAAAGGTATAACCTAGTAGCAAAAGGTGCTCTACATAATCATAAAAGTGGTTTTCTATAGGTTTTCTAATGGCATTATCTACTAAGGAATCGATGTATTATCTTTAAGGCTTGCTCGGTTTAAGTCCCTATAATCTATGTATATCTACCTTTTACCATTTTTTTAGGAACTAAGATAATATTAGCTACCCATTTAGGATACTTAGGTACTTCAAGAAATCCTGCATCAAATTGCTTCTTTACTTTTTTTTTAATCTTCAAAAACATTTATAGTCTCATTCTCCTAAGCTTTTGTTGTACGATTACACTTGGATTTTAAGGGCAGTCTGTAAACCTCTATATTGATGTTTAGCTTTGGCATGTCACTGTAGGAACAGGCAAAACATCCTGGTATTAATCTAAAAGGTTAATCAGTTTAGTTTAGGTCAATGAGTTTATAGAATTTCCTATCTTAACCTCTTTTTGATCTTCCTCTATCCCAAGGTTCATGGTTTTAGTAAGCTTTCCATGGGGCAAGATTTTTTTCTCTTCCTGTTTGATTAATCTTAACAAATCAGGTGACATAATGTTTTCCTCAAAACCTTTCTCAGATTTGACCTAATCAATGTAGATTGGTTGCTCAAAATTGATTTTTGGAATCTCAATATGAGCACTCATATCTTTTTAATCCAAGAGCTTGAAAATATAAAAAAACAATATAGGCACAAAAATATACAAAGAAAAGAAAAAGGTTTAAGGATTTAGCAAAGATGAGGATAGGCATAAGAGATTGAATGCAAAATGCTTAAACATTTTTATTAATATGCTTGATAAAAGTACGCTTGTACAAAGGATCCTATAATGCCCTTGGGTAGAAGCAGATAGGTTTAATTCACAGCATTACTTTGAAGTGCATCCAAATAGTATAAGAATCTATGTTTCAGCTCTAATGCTTAAAATGAATCTTAAAGTCATGACCCGTTGCTGAAGTTCCTAACTCATAAATTATATTAAGAAAGAGGTCTTCGAATTTTTTGCTTAAAATAATCATTACATTGCTGGAGCTAGTCGTTCTTTCTTGATTTAGATTAATATGTCCTCATGAATGAAAACTTTTTTGTAGCAATGGTAGCACCATTAGTTCGTATTCCATATTTTGACTCTTTAGATAGGCTATTCTTTTTTCTCATGCTTTTTTAAGCTTGTTTCTTTTGTTGATAGGCATTAGATTTAAACTGTAGACCTCTCTTGTCAATTTGATAAATGACTTTCAAAGCTTTAGAGGTCTTTTGTAGATATTTTCATAGTCTTTCTGTAACTCTAGCACTTTTATTGATGGTCAATTGAAAACTCATAAAGGTTTTTTTTTATAAATAAGACTTAATCCATGGACAAAACTTTTTTGACTTAGATAGCATTAGCAAACTTAAATAATTAGAAAAAATGATTATGGTATACTCTCGTTAGGATTAATGTAAAGGCCACCTATGGAAGTAGTGGTGATAATATCTTCCTCATTGCCAATGCTGACAGCTTTATTCCTTACAACAAAGTTTAACTTCCAGTGTAATAAAAATAGTATTGGCCTTGCAGAATGGATCCAAGTCTCCCTAATAGGTAATTGTATAATGGACAATGTCTATCACAAGAAAATCAATTTCGTACATGCATGGCCTAATCTAAAGCGGGATAGTGATGTTCCCAATGACCTTTCTACATGTTCTATCAAATGCTCCAACCATTATGCAATTATGCTTGATAAGAGAAGCATCAACAAGAAGTTTGTTCAAGCATGTTGAAGACATTATGTTGAAGGCTCACCCATTATCGATGAAAACTTTTGGCAACATTCTTCCCTTACAATAGGTGGTGATATGAAGAGCTTCATAATTCTTCCTACCTCTATGGGGTATTTTATCATCATGAAAGATATGTAATTATCTGCTATAATATTGCTCACTAAGTGATACAATTGGCTTATCAGAATGCCAGATAGGACATAAGCTTCATTCAAGTAGAGCTTTTTTATGGACTTTAAATTTAAGAGCAAAGACAATATAGATGTCTTAGCAAGTTGCTCGTTTAGCTTATCAAAAAGTTATATATTTGTAGTGCTTTATGAATTTAAGGAACTTTATAGCCTGTTTCTCACTCATTGATTCTTTGATTACTTCTAGCTATTTCTTCACCAGCTTCATTATTTGAATTGCTAAGGGAACGTTCTCCTTGTTGATTTTTGCTTTACATAAAATTAAGGCATAGCATCTACCACTATTGGCTAGATGGCTTACTACTAAGAGGTCAATGGTGGCCGTTTGTTGGCTAGATTTTTTAGTCATAACTATTCAACTTTCATATTTCCATAACATTACTTTATTCTTTTTATATGGGAAATGGGATAGAAGTTGAAAAATCATTCTTGAGGCAAGCTGTTTAGGCATAATTTTGGAATCTGGCTGATTAGAAAATAGAGTTAATGGTCTTTTAACTCCATAAAGAAAAACTTTCCCATCTTTTTTCATAGCATTGATGGAAATATCTATGTCCTCTTTTAGCTCTTCATAGAACTCGATTCTTTAACAATCCACCATCTCTTAGACCAATCTTAAAAATTCTAAACAGTGTTCCAAGATATGCATTTGTCCATGATGGCAATAGTTGGATTGGGCAAGCTATTTATCTTGATGTCAACCTACTAACCCAACCTTTATGAGAGCCTATCATACACTGCTCAATAGCATTTTCACTTCTTTAACATTTTTTTAATCCGATAGTGCTTGCTATTAATTACAATGTTTAGTCTTGGTTCTACATGGTTCAAGAGTGTATTAACTATACTATTAGGTCATGCCTCTTGTTTGATTGTTATCAAGCCCCTTTCTTATAGGCCTTAAACTTTTTTCTTAAAGAAAATGCAATTTTCAATGCTATGACCTTTTGCTCTAGCGTTGTACTTGCAATCAGCATTATCGTAATAGCATTTAGGATAAAAAGGAAAATTTGGAGTTGTCAATGCTAGAGCTACCAATTAACTTGGTAGTAAGTGAGCATAGACCTATTTGTAGGAATAAGGAAACGGATCGAATTACTCTCTTTCCTTAGTAACTTGTTAATTGTTTGGTGCTCTAATGTTACCATAGTTATGGGATAAAATATTTTGAGTAAAATTTTGACTTAGGCTTGGTGAAAGATTTATGATAGGATTAAATCTAGCAGAGTATAC
The DNA here is from genome assembly GCA_038382025.1 of Adansonia gregorii. Taxonomy (NCBI): domain Eukaryota; kingdom Viridiplantae; phylum Streptophyta; class Magnoliopsida; order Malvales; family Malvaceae; genus Adansonia; species Adansonia gregorii. The sequence continues at coordinate 18,587 of JBBYHO010079651.1, forward strand.
TGATTGTGGTACTCGAGCATATAGGTTGAAGCCTGGATATGCCATACAAGAGAAACACATGCTCAGTATTGAATAAGGATTCTAGGCTATCTTGGCAAGACTCTCCCTAACAACATTTACCTTTTTGTCTTTACTTTGGGTAGTAGACTTCTCGGTAGAGATAGAGGTTTCTTTCCTAATATGTTGTCAGTTTTGATGGCGTTATCAATAATTTCTCTAGATATCACCAAATCAGTGAAATTTTTCATAGTATTCTTTACTAGCTTCTAGTAGTGAAGAGCGTGTGAGTGTTGACAAACATGACTATCATCTCTTTTTTAGTTAGTCAAGGTAAACCTATGCTGCCTCTTCCCACCACCTTTAGGCATACTACCTGAAGTTTTTGGTAGCTTTCTTTTCCATGCTCAATAAAGAAAAATGATCTAGAGCCTAATTGAATACATACCTATACTAATATAGGAAATCTCAAGCCAAATCTACCTATGATTGAATTTGAATTAGGTTAATCATTATGTACCATTATGCAGCTGCTCTAGTTAAACTGTCCTGAAAATAGTGTATTAATAGTTTCTCATTCATTTTATGGCCACTTCCAGTAATATATACGAATGTGTAGTAGGGTCTATGGTCTGATTGTATTTTTCAAAATATGGTACTTTAAACTTGGGTTGGATCAGAAGGCTTTAAATCAAGCCTGAGGATGTAGCATCTATAACTCTTAACTTACTTTTCCCTTCTATAGCTCTGAGGTGTTTCTCCAATATCTTGTACTTGGTTTCATTTTCAATAGCCTCAACACACTTTGAATCAATTATCTTTTTCTTGTTCTATTTGCTCATCGAGGTTTGAAACTAAAGGATTTACTGGTGATGATCAAGTTTTAAGCCATGATTTCTTGCGCCGAAGGTGGTGCTATAGTAGGGTTTATATACATGAATGGTTAAGTAACTGACATTGGTGTTATTATGGTAACTGTTCTTGGGATGTTTCTTTAGGAGTGTTAATGACCTTAATCCTCCCATTTGAATTAACCTCAAGATTCATTAGTTCCTTACATTTATCAGTGATATTTGATTGCCCTTTACCTTTAAGGTAGTTATAACTAGTTTTGTTAATTCAGCAACTTGACTTTGTAGTTCATCAGTCTTATGCAGCATTTACTCCTAAGCTTCTCAACGTATAATTTTAAGCCTTTTGATATAAGCCTGGTGATCGTTCTCCACTGCTTTCTGACACAGACAGGTATTGTACTGGTGTTAGGTGTTTGATCTCATGTTTTTAGGACCCTAGCACTTTAAAGTAATGTTGGATTGACTTATTAATATGATTAGTATGATGCATGCACGACTGAAGATAAAATCATATGCACATGATAATACTATGGCATAACATAATTAAATCATGTATGAAAATGCAAAAGACTGTTGGATTTTGGCAACAACTCCAGAATAAGTATCTTTTATTCAAACAAAGCATTAATTATAGCCTATCAAGTTTAAAAGTAATCAAATCTTAAAGTATTACGTGCTATTACATTGTTTGATTATAGGTTCCAAAAAGTTCAATAGTTTTTATACATTGTCTCTTATGGGAATGAAGTATTGCTTTATAGATCTGGCAAATTCAATCATGTCATTTGTGCTAGTTTGAACCATGCAAATTCACTCAATGAGGTTCCCTATACTCTGATTGATATTGGTCAACCAAAATATAATTACGACGTAATTCTTTAGAAGTCCTTGGCAATTTTTCATCCTATTCCTGTAGGACCTAAAGGGCATGCTTTAACTTCTAAGCCTTTGTAGTCAAAGCTTCATTCTCAACCCCTCTTTTATGAAGAACTTGTACTCAAGTTGCCAAGCTTTTACTTCTTTTTTGATAAACTAATGTAATCATACAAGTTTTAGTAAGTTCTTCTATAGTAGCCTCCACTCAGCCTTCCAAGCCTCTAACTCGTTGGCAAGAGAAACAAGCTCGACTTTCTATTCAGCTAGGGATTTGCCAATTCCAGGCATTTCTCTACCTTTTGGAGTGCTATGTAGTCTTACTTTAAGTCCTAAAGATTTTCGTTAATGGCATTTTTTGCCTTGACAAGGTCATGGATTTGCCCTTCGTAGACTTGACACTTATATTCCCATTAACTCTTCATTTCTTGCAATTGACAAATTTTTTTAAGAAAAGTAGCTTTTTCTTGTGCAAACTCATGCTTCAGGATTTCAATCTCATATAGAGGGTTATCTATCAAAACAGAAGGGATTCTTTTAGCTGGTGATAACATGGTGTTGTTAACTCGCTTAACTATCCAATCTTCATAGGTTGAAGTCACTATTTCCTCTCTTTTCAATATGATTAGATAGTTCTTTCACCATACGTCAAAGATTTTTTGCACCTGACTTGTGTAACCATCTTGTTGACCTTTTAGCAGTGAATGAAATCAAGAGAGGGTGAATTGATTTCTTAAAACTTTGGTAAATTAAAACTTTAATAAATGAAATTGAGAAATCTTAATAACAGACTTTAGAGTGCAGGTTAGTGAATAGAAATAAGCAATTAACGACAAGGGAATGAGAAGCAAACTCAATGATTTAGAAAGGTTCGACCTTAATTGCCTACTTCCTCTACCTCGGCCTCACTTGCCTTGAATTTCCATAATTCACTAACTTGAATCATCTACCTTTCAAGGACAAGGTATAACCTTTACACTCTCTATCTTTCAAGGCTAAGATAGAAACCTTTACCCTCTATCTTTTGTGGCTAAGATAGAACCCTTTCTCACTACTTTTGAAGGCTAAGTAGGAACCTTTTCTACTTTTCAATGGCTAAATAGGATCTTCCCTTTTTTTATGAGGATTTTAATGCAAACAAATAGAACCTCTAAATTTTAGTTGTTTACAAGAATTTTGGCTTAAAGGAAATATGTATAAAAGATAAAAAATAAAGATACAAAAATAGGAAGAAATAATCCTATACAAAGATAAACTACATAGCAAAAATGATGGAAAAGATGAAAGCTATGATTCTAAGTAGAATCTCTTAGTTCATCTTCATATTAAAAGTGCTGAAGAGGCTTACTTATAGCCTTGATCATGATTATAGCCGTTGGGGATGTTTGGTGAAGGAACATAGCTATTGGAGCCTTCAAAATGTCATTTCTTGTTGTTCCCTGTGTCTCTATATCGATACAATTAAATGGGTATTGATACATTGTGTTTAGTGGTCCAAAATATGACCATTGAACAGTGCTGCATCGATACAAAATAATCTATCTTGATACAGTGATTAGTGATTTTTGCATTTTAAGGCTTTTTAGCTACTGCCAAGCATTGTATCGATACATACAAATAGTATATCGATAAATTCATATGAAAATCAATTTTAAGAGGTTTTTCATGACTTTAAAACATGTAAAACTTATCTAAAATTTTTTTTATATATGTATGTATTAAGAACACATTTTGAGTGCTTACATTCTAGTATTTTTAAAAGTGTTTACAAAATATTTAATGGAGAAGTACTAATCTCAAAAATATTTAAACACAATCTAATTAAGCTTAAGTTTTAGTTATCTCAAATCTGAGATTAATTCAAAGCTAATATGGCTAATAATCTCCCTTTTTTGATATGACAAAACTTAAGACAAATTTGCTTGTAAAACTCCCTCTTAATCATTTAAAGCTTATCAATAAAACTCCCACTTAATAAAAACATTGTGAAATGGATTTTTGGAGATTCTACAAAGAGGTTTTGAAACACTTGGCAATGGCATTTTTGGTCATATTTGGCTTTAAGAGTTCCAGCCCAAAATATTAAGGATTTCAATAATATAAATAATGCAAGCACATGTGAAATCCTCTTATTTGCTAGCATAGACATATATATATATATATAATGCAAGCAAGCAAATTTACCCCTAAAACTTTCCCTTTTTTGGAATATAAAAAAGGTGAAAGTAGATTAATTCAAAGCTAAGGGATAATTTTAATAAGATTTCTAGAAGGTATATTAATTATGAAACATTTAAGAGCATGTATACCAATTATTTAGAAAATATATGCATTTATGTCCTAATATATAGTTCATCCAATTTTTGCATTCTTTTGTACTCATTTAAGCATATTTATGAGATAGAACATAAGCTTTCCCCTTTTTCGAATATAAAAAAGATGAAAGTAGATTAATTCAAAGCTAAGGGATAATTTTAACAAGATTTCTAGAAGGTATATTAATTATGAAACATTTAAGAGCATATATACTAATTATTTAGAAAATATATGCATTTATGTCCTAATATATAGTTCATCCAATTTTTGTATTCTTTTGTAGTTATTTAAGCACATTTATGAGATAAAACATACCAATTGTTAAAGAATTTTAGGAATTATTAATCCAAATGGAGTCTAGATGCATAATAGATACCGGTTTTTGAATTTTTAGTGCACATGCATACTACAACAGATGCCACATGGAAGGTTAAAAAAATTTCAAGAAAAACGTAACAAATTTCTATGGGTCAAAAGATCATTTGCTCATTCATGATATGTCAATAAAATCACTTGAGCAAACATTCAATCAAATAACATGCTTAAATATGATCATTATGCACTTGGACATGTTCAAAGATTCATTCAAAGCAAACATTTCAAGCATACATTACATACTAGAATACCAATTATATATATAATTGACTCATGTATGTCACCAAACTTAATGCTAGAGGATAAGAATTTAGTAGAATTTCATTAATGATTACCTTAACCTTACCGAACTTTGATGATATGCTTATTGTAAATTGAAGGATCATCATTTCTAGTATTTGAGTATTTCTTAATGGTTTTGATTTAATTTGAAGAGGTTGCATGCTTAATTTGCTTCCTTTTGCTATTCAAGTGTTTATCTTTCAATAATGGCTTTATCTCCATGAACCTTGCAAAACTTAAAAACAATCTTCGCAAAAGATAAGCATTAGAGGTACCAAGATTTTAATTATAAAAGAAGATTCAATAAGTTTAAGTTTTGTTAGGAATGAAAGATGTTCAATGTGCTTAATGACATTTTGAAATAAGTGATACCAAATGTTGATGAATGAAGAACACTAAGTGTATACGGTACCAAATTATTGCAAAAAAAAAATAATGATGTATAGAAAATTTTGTATTTTTGACTATTATGAGGCAATATGAGCATTTAATGCATTTGATTTGTGAAACACTCATTAATGAATCAAATATGATGTTTAAGCATGTGATGAGTTATGAAACCATATTTATCAACGTTTAGAAATCACAAAATTGAAAGATTTCAAGCAAAAACTCATTAAAGAGATCAATTTTACATTTAAGAGCCAAAAAAGCACGAAATTGGCCAAAATTCACTTCTTGTATCGATATGGAGAGCTTTTATGTTGATTGATACAAAGTTCATTGTATCGATACAAGTTGGGTTTTTTTGGGTATCAATACAAGACTCTAAATATCGATACATGTCTTAAGTTTTTTGAAAAATGCTTAAACAATATGCAATTGGGCATTCCAAAATCCATTTTTTTATATTGTAATTCAAACTTTTGAATTTAAACATTTAAAACTTACATGAATAATCAAAGTTTGGATTAAAATGACTTTTGGAATCAAGTTTGAATGAATTACAGACTTCATCACATAAGTAAGGCAATATGTAACTAAAAGATTTTCATTCAAACCACATATACACTAGTTTAAAAAGTATTTTCAATGTTTACCAAACTTGTTTAAGCCATAAATCTTGAAGTTACAACATAATCAAACTTCCTAAATCTCATGCAAGCATAATTGAATATAAATAAGAACTTGCTAATGCATGTTTATGGCATCATATCTTATATATAAGCTCTAAATGCTCCTTCTTAAGATATGCATATAATTTAGTCATGCAATAGAGCTTTTCAATGACTCATGACATGAAGTTTATCAAAACCAAGCTTTTATGCATAAATCATTCTTGAATTATGCTTTGTAATAATATTTCACAAATCGATTTAACATATTATCATTAAGCACTAAATCATCAAATGCATACACATTGAAGCTTATAGTTGCTCAAGATGTAAAACTTGAATTTTCATCAAACCCATTTTGCATTAAAAATAATTTTTTTAATCCAAAAAAGCATTAATAATCACAACATGAATAACCAATACTCATATCAAAATTTTAAAGCTTAAAGATTACCCATCATACTTCTAGAGCTTCTATTTGTATTACATTGCTCCTTATTGCTTTAACATACCTACAAGAGATTTTCACTTGGTTATTGGTACCTAAATTGCTTTGGGTCCTTGAATTTTAGTCTCAAATTCTTCCCTTAGGAATCTATACTTAGCTAATTTTAAATTGTGTCCTTTTCTTGATAGGACAAGCATAAAAATTATGACCATGAAAATTAAAATGTGAGCACTTAGTCATATATACTTGAAAAGATTTCTCTAAAATGATTTTTTTTCTTATTCCAAGCTTTAAATCTTTCTTTTTAAGTCAAAATTAACTTTTTTTAAAATGTTAATTCTTAGCTTGGAGTTATTAAAATCATTTTTCAAATCTTTGTTTTTGAACACAAGTTTTGATTTCAATAGTAAATCATTTTCAACTTTTAATTTTGAAATCATTTTCTTGAATTTCAAATTCATTTCCTCAAACTCAATTATAAGATCATCGAAAAGATCTTGTAACTCATCACATGTATAGGAATTTAAATTTTGAGAATTTGAGGTTACCTTGGGCTTATAAGGAGCCATGGAACAAAGGTTGCCAATTTGGTCTTCCTTGGAGTCATCATCAGCGAAATAGTCACTATTACTCTAAGTTGCTATAAATGTCTTTTTCTTCTTCTTTTTTAATAACAGGCAATCAAATTTGACATGCATCGATTTGTTGCATTTGTAGCACACCACCTTGTTAACCTTTTTAGATTGGGATGATTTTCCTTTATCTATTTTCATGAATTTCTTGAATTTCTTGGCAAATATGATCATCTTTATATCTTTACCATCATCATCATCATCCTTATTTTCTTCACTCATGAAAGCCTTGAATGCAACTCCAACTTTTCTTGATTGCCCTTTTCCATGGTTTATCTTTATTTCATATGTGAGGAGTGATTTGATAAGTTCATCTAAAGCAAGGAAATTAAGGTGCTATCACAATCACTTTGGCTTTCTATGACTTATAAAGGTTATTCAACATTTTCTTGACCATCTCTTTGCTGGGATACACCCTTCTGAGACCTTTCAAGCTATTTACAATGTTTGTGAATCTATCACATATCTTCTTGATGCTTACTGATAGTTTCATCTTAAACATCTTATAATCAAGAGTGAGAATGCTTATCTTGGACTTCTAAACTAGATTGGTCTTTTCATGTGTGATAGCCAATTTATTCTATATCTCTTTGGCATTCTCATACAAAGACAACCTACTGTACTTATTAGGGCTTAACGTATAAAAAAAATGTGTGCATGGCCTTGGCATTGAGTTGAGTCATCTTAGTGTCTTTCTTATCCCATTCCTATTCTCCCTTGGGAACTGTAAGATCATCTACCACCCTTGTTGAGATAAGTGCTCCTTTCATGATTATCTTTCAACTTTGATCATCATGTGCTTGGATAACTAGCCTTATCCTTATCTTTCAATTTGTGTAATCTTTATTATTGAAAAGAGGAGGCCTTACGATTGAACATCCTTCTTTGCCTATACCAAAAATATCACCACTAGCCATTTCCTTAATATTTTACAAATCATTGCACAAGGATGTAAAGCCTGTAAGAGTGAGACATAAGCTCTGATACCAATAGTTAAACCTTTTAGCGGTGAATGAAATCAAGAAAGGGGTGAATTAATTTTTCAAAACCTTGGTAAATCAAAACTTTAATAAATGAAATTGAGAAATCAAAATAATAGACTTTAGAGTGCAAGTTAGTGAATAGAAATAAGCAATTAAAGATAAGGGAATAGAAAGCAAACTCAATGATTTATAAAGGTTCAGCCTTAATTGCCTATGTCCTCTACCTTGGCCTCGTTTGCCTCGATTTTCATAATTCACTAACTTGAATCGTCTACCTTTCAAGGATAAAGTATAACCTTTACACTTTCTATCCTTCAAGGCTAAGATAGAAACATTTGCCCTCTATCTTTCATGGCTAAGATAGAACCCTCTCTCACTACTTTTGAAGACTAAATAGAAACCCTCTCTACTTTTCAATGGCTAAGTAAAAACCTCCCTTTTTTTTATAAGGATTTGAATGCAAACAAATAGAACCTCTAAAGGTTAGGTGTTTATAAGATTTTTGACTCAAAGGAAATATGTATCTAAAGACATAAAATGAAGAATACAAAAAATATGAAGAAATAATCCTATACAAAGATGAACTACTTAGAAAAAATGATGGAAAAGATGAAAGATATGACTCTAAGCACAATCTCTTAGTTCTTCTTCATGTTGAAGGTGTTGGAGAAGCTTGTTTATAGCCTTGATCATGATTACAGCCATTGGGGATGTTTGGTGAAGGAATAGCTATTGGCGCCTTCAAAATGTCATTTCCCGTTGTTCCCTATGCCTTATCAATACAACTAAGTGGGTATCGATGCATTGTGTTTAACGATTCAAAACATGACCATTGAACAGTGCTGTATTGATACAGAATAATCTGTCTTGATACAAGTGGTGCTGCATCGATACAGAATAATCTGTCTCGATACAATAAACAATGATTTTTGCATTTTAATGTTTTTTAGCTACTATTAAGCATTGTATCTATAGATACACATAGTATCTCAATACATTCATATGAAAATCAACTTTAAGATGTTTTTCATGACTTTAAAACATGTAGAACTTATCCAAAAAGTTTTTTTTTTTTATATATAGAAGTAAGTATTAAGAACACATTTTTGGGTGCTTGAAAGTGTTAAAACACATTCTAGTATTTTCCAAAATGTTACAAAATATTTCACGAAAAGGTAATAATCTTGAAAATATTTAAATAGAATTTAATAAATTTAAGTTTTAGTTATATCAAAATTGAGATTTAATTCAAAGCTAATATGGCTAACACATCCATTCCATAGTTAAAATCTAGTATACAAAGTTTGTGGCTGACGAAGACAAATTACCTTAAGGCCATGAATGGAGCCTAATCTATGCTTCCTTATAACCCATTAAGAGGCATCCAATGAAATGGCTTGCATTTGTACACAATCAAGCCAGGAATGATACATGGAACTATCTAAGTGACTCCATTGGCATTCAAATCTTAAAACTTTTTAATCCATTTATCTTTGGTGGTATTTTGCAGCCACTTTCTTTGAAAACTGGGTGAGAGGACTACAATTTGGCCTGTACAGCTATAGTAGTCTCTAATCCCAAAAATGGCTAGGGACCAATATGTATAACATTGATGAGCATCCAATAAAGCATGTTTTGCCCCTTTTTCTCTCAAAATTTAAAGACCTAATAGTCTATGCTAAGACGGCAAGAGCAGGATTAATATACAACTTAGTGTTGACCTTTATGTGTCCTAAAACCTATAGAAAAATGATTAGACCATAGATTACTAATGCGAAAGCATCCCAAATCTTCATTTCATCTAACTAGGTATTAACGGCAGCTTTAAACTATCCCATGTTATATATGAACTATTCCTTTATTTGACTAGATATAAGCCTGCCTAGTGTTTTCCAACTTCAAGCATACCAACCAACTTTTTTTTGAGGGGCATAAGTTTTGCTGACCTCGAGTAAATCTTGTCAAATTAGGCCATTTTAATATTAAGCATGACTACATACACTTCTACAATAGGGACCAAATCATGCCTGTTCAAATTAAAACACCTATATCTTGGATTCTAGAATTATGTTGCAGCATGTAGTAGTTTGAAGTTGACTTTGTTTTGAATTAGTAGAGCAATATCCTTATAATCTTTTGCAAAGATTGCTTTATCAATCCCAACTCCACTATTCCATACGTCTCTCAAGTCTTAAAGATTGAAATGCCTAAAGACCATTTTAACCCGTTCTTGGATATTTAAGATATATCTAGCTAAAGAATATCCTCACTCTTTCTCTATTCTCTTTTTGACTTGGTTTTGAATGTCTTAAAATCTTTAAAACCTTTGAGTAGTAATTGTGCGATGGTGAGGTACTTTTCTATAGACATTGCCCTTGGAACCACCTGTCCCGAGCTGGTATGAAATGACATAATGCATGTAGCAAAGACAACAAGAAAAGAACCACTATGTTAGTAACATATTAAAAACAAGAAATAAATCATAGAGTAAAAGTGTCTGGCTACATCGTTGTGCTTCATGGTGAGCATGAGTATAGGCATTTTGCTTGTCTAACCTAGACTTTCGCAAACAACATATTAGCATGTTTAAGATATAAGCGTCCTATAAGGATGAAGATCAATGCTTGAGATAATGATGATTCGATCATAATTGTATAGTTACAAGCTAATGTCAAGCCATCGATTGAACAACATAATGACTTGTTTTGGTGTTTGCTCACAGCAAAGCAATGTGATGCTTCTGAGGAAATTAGGTATTCATTCATTATCATCTACTGATTGATGGACTTTAACTTGCTGATTAGGCAGCAATGACTTTAGTAGATTTAGTTCCTTAGGAGCCAATATTGACCACGAAAGGTATGCCAAGTGATAATATTCGAATATTATCTCTTGTAAAAGAAAAAAGATGTTTACTATCAGTCGGACAACATAATGACATGCCTCAATAGTATTATTACAATGAATGACATAATTCAACACAGAAGATAAGGCATTAGTGATGTTGTTCAGTCATCATCATTTATGCAATAAAGAAATGATAAGGAAAAGTAATAGGTGAAAAATGTTTCCTCAAATGTTTTATTCATTGGTTTGATCTAGTAACATTTTGGTATGGCCTTACATGGTTTAGTTTTGATGGCTAACTATATGGGGTTAAGTTGACTCTAAAAGGTTCCCAAATCATCCCTCCATCTTGTAGGAAAGGTCAAGGCACCTTGATCATAGGTCCATCATAGGCTTGGGGGAACTGGTTTGATTCGAGTGGATGTATTTTGCTATGCCCATACAGATAAAATGGATACCATGTTAGCATATGTACTGAAACCTTGGAAGTTATCATTAGCCCATAAAAGAGATACCATGAAGGATAGGTCACTTCAGCCTAATAAAAATGTTATTCTCTCTCCAGAAAAGAATGACCAAGAGTTTAATGAGATATGAGTACACAGTGTGTGTCGAGGAAACAATCAAACCTTTTTATTTAATCCTTATTACCAATATACCAAAATTGTTGCATTTGTTTCTTACATATGAAGGAACCCTAGAAATCATCAAAAACAAAAAATACATAAAGTGATGGCAAATAAACATCATGTATGAATCAATAAAATGTGGGGATTTTAATTAAATAATGACTAAAATCCAGGGAAACCAAGAATCATGATAAAATTTTGCTAGTTGCAAGCTTGACCCTCTAAATAAAATCTCCCTTGGAGAAGCCAAGTTGTGACGATGTGCCTTCAATGATTTTATTCATGACATCCTATGACTTAAAAAACACAAGGTAGAAGGTGCTTAACTTTGGATCATTCCTTGATTGCAATTTGAATTAGGTGTGATAGAGTGAAAGTCAAGAGGAGGACCATCGGATGAATCACTCATCCGACCTATCTAGGATGGCCATTACAAAATGAACATGACTTAAAGTTACCACTGACCATTTTGAGCTACATATGATCGGATACTTATTAAAATCAATGATTTCAAGTAACAAAACTCACAACACTAATTTTACGGACTGCATATACCAAGGCTCATTTTTATCATGGGAAGGATCAACATCCCCCCCACATTCAAAATTGGTACCATCTAGGCATAAATTATTGAAGTCTCAGTTTTTTTTGATTTTTCATACAATCATTATTTTTGTGTAATCTTTTTCTTGTGATTGCAAATTTTTAAATATGAACCAAGAGGAAGGAGAAACATAGAGGATTTGATAAAATGATGTCCAAATTGATTTAGAAAAGGACATCAAGCACTTGAAGGACACTGATGTAGAATATTGCCTTAATTTTAATGAAATTCAAATTTTTTACTTTGAAAACATGAATGCAAATAATCATGAATGAAAATCATCATCAAGAATATTTTTACATTTGATAGAAGGTCTAGGATAGCTTGAAAGAGAGAAAACTTAGATTTTTAATGTATTTTTGAAGAATAGGGTTGGAATATCCCCTTAGAGAAAACAGGATTGGAGATCCCCTTGAAAATGTTAGATTAGAGTATCCTTTCAGAAAAAAAGGTTGTAGTATCCTCTAAAAAAAGAAGTTTTCGATTTTTGAAAATTCAAATTTTTTATATATATATTTTTTAAAAAACATGATTTTAAAAAGGAAGATCAAAATCTTTTAACCTTTTTAATAAAAAAGGGAAATTAATTTTAAAGACATTTTTGAGCTTTGATTTGAGCCTAAAAAGACCTACGTGTGACTCATGACACCATGGAAGAATCCATTAAATATGACTAGAAATGATAATTTTGGATAATCCAAGTAAATTTTCTCAAGTGCAATAAAAACAAAAGGCAACATCATGCTGTCCACTTTCTCTAATTTATTTTAGTTTGATTTGATGATTTCTAGTGGTAAACGACTCGATAAAGACTAATATAAAAAAATTTCAAAAATTATAGAGAATCATTTTCAAGGTGGAATTAATTTTTGAAACTAGGTTTGAGCCAGCATTGACAGCAAGCGCTAAAAGAAAGGAGTAGTGAAATTTGACAAATCATCTTGAACTTGCTTGGAATTGTTAAATTGCAAATGATACCTTTTTTGAAAGTGAATTTCATAAACTTTTCATAAAAGATGTTTAAATGATCCAAAAAATCATTTGTTTTCTTAGAATCGCCTAAATTGAATGTGGATTGCTGATTCTAAGGGTTTTGGATAACAAAGGTTCAAAAAAGTAGAACTCCCATATCTGGAAGGATCTGAGAGCAAACAATATATTATGTACAAATAATTTAAATCTTTTCCAAGGAAAATGCTAGAAGATTCTAGAAAAATTATTTAGAGTCTAAAAGTAATTTTTTAAATAGGGGTCAATTTGCTGCCAGTATTGAAACAAGGATTGCTTTGAGCTTAGCTTTTATGGTCATGTATTAATGTTTTGGATTGTGAATGTCCAATCATTGAGGTCCATGGTAGTGGAGTAACTAACCGATCCAATTCCCCTAGAGTAGGTTGTTGATCCCTCCATTATCCATACCAAAACTCATGATAGATTCAAAATAAAGCTTAAACTAAATGCCTTAAAGCATTTTTAATTTTTTTGTTAAAGCAGAATTTATTTGGCCAATTAAGGCCATGATCCCAAACATTTATACTTGAATATCCCTAAAATTAAAGAACCAATATATTAAAAAGATTAAATCCATGCTAATCCCTATTGATTGAGGCTAGTATATATTTAATTTAGGGTTATTTTACAAAATCAGATTTCATCACATGTCAAACAAACATTATCATAAACAGTTGATAAACTAAAAATCATGTTAATAACAACTAATTTCAGGGACATAAAATAAACACCACCTAAAGACATTTTAACAAGCATATTATGATCAAAATATAAGAAATGTCAAGAATAACATCACAATATGCAAAAATGAGCACAGTGTAGAAGACAGATATAGATAAATATATGATATAAAATAGCTCATCAATATAGACATGCTCATAATATGGCATGGAAAATGCATGGTTTCGTTAAAATATTACATCATCCTCAGAGAATCAAGCACAAAAAAATATATATTAATATGCAAAATCCAAGAGAAATAGCCTTCAAAATTTACCTAAAAGATGTGAAAACAAGGCATATACCTTATGCAAATTAATGTTGTAGCTGCTCTTTGATGTTAAGCCTCTTCTTTTTTTTTTCCTTTTTTTTACTTGCTGATACTTATCTTTCTTATGCCGAGTGCCACCTCATGCTTTCCATTAATTTTTTTTCTTTTTTTACAACTACTATGGAATTCTGCTTATATGAATGACTTCAATGGTACCTTAAATGATAACTTTTGATACTTTGCATGTTGGCCTAAACAAAATAGGGTGTCTAGACCATCGATTGAGGATACTTTGCCATTTCTAACAATTTATCATCTATTTGCTTTTTCACCTTTCATTTTATCTTTAAAAGCATCTTTAGCTTTATCCTCTTTAACTTCTATTACACTAGGTTACATTCGAGTTTTAATAGAAGCCTCTGCATTACTATGCTTGCATATCTTGGTATTACTAAGTGAATACATCCTTAAATTCCTTCAAGAAGGCAATCTACTTTTCGTAAATGGATGAGGATTTGTAGTCTTAAATTTGACTTCCCTTTTACCCTTCTTAGTCCCCAAATTTCATTACTTTTAGAGATTTCTTATGAGGAAAGATTTGTTTCTCCTGTAACTTTATCAGTCTTATTAAATCTAAGGTCAAGTCATAGTTTTTAGAATTTTTATTAAAATACACTTTATCCTCATGGAATGATTTATCAAAATTGAACCCTAAATAGTAAACCCATCTTTCTATATCTCTTCTGTCAAAATACCTAAAAAATGTTTAAGCATTGAAGCTTTAGGTGCATATGTATCAATACGTTGCAAAGCAAGACATATTATGGTATCATGAATACTAGTTTATTTAAGAAAAGATAATCAATTCATGAAATAAAGCGTTCACAAGAAAATAAAGACACATGGATATGAAAATCCATCGTGCTTTTTATTTATTTAATAATAATTAATAAACTGAGCCTAATGTAGAAAACCCTTAAATGTTACTGGGTTTAAACAATTAGGGTAAAGTTCTTAAAATTCATCAAATATAAAGCCTGCAATTTATAAAAATCTTGGTATCATTCCAAATTTGGTGATCATAGGTGAAGATAATACCTATTTTTAAGATCTCTTTCTTTATCATCAACAGAAACATTAAGATGTTAAAGGCTTCATTTAATAAACCCAAGACCTCTTTGATGTGGTCTCTCTTTTTTAAGTCCAAATAACTCATAGGACAAAAGACATCCCAAAGGGAAACAGAAGTCCTTCCATCCATTTTTAGCTTAAGGCCTTGCATCCTAACCATTCTCTTATCATTAGCTACTCGATAACACCTTTTTCTAATCAGCATTCGACTTATATCCTAACCATATTTTTTCTAAGTTGAATAACCACCTTTAAAGCTTTGATCATTCCCTACAGATGCTTTCCTAATCTTTTACCAACTTGGCAACCTTACCCAACAATCATATTTAATCTCACCTAGGTACTCCAACATAGATGAGTTGAATAATCGATAGTCCTTCCTTTACATATGTGGCATTCACAAACTTAAAGGACTGAAAAAAAATCAAGAATCTTCTCACCATGGTCTATGTGTGGTGAATCAATAGACATGATGGCCATAATGTCTTCTTCACCACCAATGATAAGCCATTTACCATCCATAATAAATTTCAAAATTTGGTGCAATGAGATGGAATTACCCCTACATAATGAGTCTACATCTTACCCAACAGACAGTCGTGTGAAGATGTAATGTCTACCATATGAAACTCCATTTCATTCGTGTCCAGGCCAATGCTTAAAGAAATTGTAATCATGTTAACCAATTCTAACTGGTTCCATCAAAGCCATGGACAATCGTATGACTATTCATGATGTATGAAACATTAATCGACATTCTTTGCAAAATGGCTAACTATAGCACATTTAGTACAGAACCATTATCAATCAACACCTTTAGTATAGTATATCCCTTACAGTTAATAGTGATATGAAGAGCCTTTGCACCAACCCTCCTTCCTTAAAGGATTTTATCATCATGAAATGATATGTGCAGAGACCCCATTTTGTCTAGGCCACCATCTAAAGCATCTAAAACCATAATTCAAAGTGTCATCAAGGTCATTTGAGTGAGTAAAGGTTATTCATCCATTATTCCTAGTTAAGGTGAGGGATCCAAGAAGTTAAAAGTGTGTAAAATCTGTACTTATGTGAATAGATATGAATACATGGCTCTAGGTCTTCATACAAGGTTTCCATGTAATTATAATCTTAAAGAATCATTGTTGGTATTGGTACTAAGGGCCATGTATCGATACAATTACTATGGCATTAATATAGGAAGCTTTAGTATCAATACCAGTTATTTCAAAGCTCAAATCATGAATTTTGGTCAAGGTCTATTAATAAAGGGTGTGATGTATTGATACCTATGAAAATTTTATGGTTGTTCAATATAATGTTCATTGTATCGATAATGGAAGACCAAGTATCGATACCAAGTTCATCGTATCAATACCTAAAGCAAAAAATAGCCCGTAGTGCCTATATAAGAAGCCTTATATTGATACCATAAGGCTATTTTTGGCTTATTTAAGACATTTTGCTTTTTTTGAACTATGACGCCAAAACTTGGATTTGCTCACAACTTTAGCCTTGAAAATCATTTAAAATCAAGTACTAATTCATACAAATCATATGGACTTCATTTCTTGGCTTAAACATTAGGTTTTAAGATTTTTGAATGATCTATTAAGCATGCCACAAGGGTATTTCATGAGAAATTATGGATTGATGAATGCCAAGCCTAACCTTACACATAGTAACAGCTCCTGCATGGTCTATTACTACTACTTGAGCTGTGCTTCAGCCAATACAATGCTAAAAAGTTTCTCATTAGTACTATAAGTGACCATTTTATCTACCCCAAATAACTCAAATACCCTATCTTTCCTTGGTTTTTAAGGTTTGACAATGAATCCTATATAAGATTTGTTACTAGGCTTAACTGCAAAAAAAAAAAAAAAACCTTTACACATAGTTGCATTAGCCTTTATACCCCAAAAAAAACCTCATTCCTATAGTTCTCCCATATCCCCTTTAAAAACCACCCTTAAACCTGCCAAAACCATAACCACTATTCCATTAATCTAATAACCTTCAAGCTCATTTTAGCCACCTTTTTTTTCTGAAATCATAGCAAGAAAAGGCTAAAAAATGAGTTATAAATTTAAAACATTTTTTACTTATATTTGAGGTATATTTTCCTTTGGTTTTCCCTTTCATTTACTTGTTTTTACATTTCTCTTTTTTTTAGTGAGCTTAAAAATGTTGACTATGACCTTATCTTAGGACCCTTATGCTTTTTGTGGCCTTAGATATGGTAGACTTAAGTTGTTTTGTACTTTTTTAACCTCTTTATCTTGTTCTTCATTGTTATGTACCTACTTCATCTTGATGGTGAGTTTTGGTACCACCATAAAATTCTAGCAAGCATTTTTTCTCTATTCTAGCATGTTTATGTAATTTTCATGGCATACTTCTTGATGTCATGCATTTAACTAGCATTTCCATGCATATTCATGCTTATATCTTTACTATTGTCATCGTTTCCAAGCTTAAATACCCATCTTTACATATTTATACATGCCTATCATGTTTATTATCATGAACATCTTCTTTTGGTCATCAAACTTGTCAAAATGCTTGTTTATTGATTGCCAAGAATCTATTTTCCTAAAACCTCAAAGATAAGGCCTTGTTAACCTCAATAAATGAGGATTAACATGGACTTAAGGTTTTTTTTGGCTTTGGTCTTCCAATCTTAGGGAAAAATCAAGTTTTCCATATGTGGATTCAAAGGTTATTATAATTAAATACTCTATTTTAAAAATAAATGTCCGTTTTTAGTGTCCAAAATTTTTTATGCCATAATCTTTTTGCTCAAAGTCCTTATGTTTGTGCTTTGGTTAATGGGTTGTTTTATCATCCTAAACTACATTGGGATAGTCATAAACATTTGAATATCTGTGGCCCAATCTTAGACCTTAATAGCTCAAAAAATAAAAAATTCCCTATTATTATCCTAGTAACATTATAGTCATGACTTAACACTCTAAACATTTTCATGAATTTTCTAATGTTTCTCTAAAAGGGCATCAAATTATCTTTCCAAGGTATCTTGTTTTCCCTCAAGTCATTCTAGATAATGAAGTAATGAGTTCCTAAACAAACGCTACCTAAACCCTTGGAATTAATGACTTACTTTTGCCTATCAGATGATTTTTTTGAACTTAAAAATATTTTTCCTAAATTGTCATGAAATTTCCTTTTTAAAAGGGCATCTTTTGTGTTTTAAAGATTCTTTATGACTTAGGAATGATTTTTCAAAGTTAACTATACACTTCCCTTACATATGCTATTAGTGTTGCACTTTACCTGCCTTTAAAAATTATTTCCACCTAGTAAGCAATTTTCTAAGATTTTACAAATATTTTTCTATTAATCCTAATTGAATTACCTTTCCAATGATATACTATACAACCCTTGAAACCTTTAGATTTGTCCAAAATAAAATCGAGAAGAGGGATATCATGAGGCTCCCTTATTGTCAACAATTCTCAGAATTAGACAATTTCTCCAATTTCCACTTTGAGGCATTCGGATGCCTCCATGTGTTCCAAATTAACCTTATCGAGTCAAAATGAATATGTTAACCCTATAGGCTTGGATCAAGGCATGAACAAATTTTCAAGATTTATCATCCTTATTTTCATTAATTTTGTATTAAAAATCACCTATTTTGTCAAGAATTATCAAAATTTCATTTTTTGCTAATAAATCATTGAACCTTTTTCATGATAAATCTTTCAAGCTCAACTTTTAAAAAATTATCAAAACTTTCATCGATAGGGATACCACAATCTCGTTTTTCGAAAGAATACTATAATCATACTTTTTAAAAATTATCAAAATTAAATTTTCTTTCTCCTAGATTTCTTTAAACTTATCTAGATTTTCATGCCTTAACTAAACAATGGATCCAAAAATGTCTCCAAAATTGCCAACTTAGTTATTTTAACATAATCGATAACAATTATGAAATACATTCTGACCGTCTCTCTTTTTTTTACATATCTTTATTTTATATGATTTTATTTCAAGCAGTATTATTTCTTTTATTGTTTTACTAACACATTTTCCTTTGTTGTGATCATCTTGCATGTGTATTTATCAAAATTGTTTTTCATAAACAAAACCAAAATGGTGGTGTTTCATGTCAGTATCTCCCTAGCACTTGACATGGAATATTTAATTTTTTGAATTGAATCAGAAGATCGTTTGAGTTTGGAAATTCAACACTCCTTACCCCATAGGGTGTGTATGAAATTCAAACCTTCTTTAAAAACCTAGGTTTATCATTTCATTCAAAGTCATGCATTAAGAGGGGATTATATCAAACTAGTGACTAGTTAAAATTAAGGGAACTGAAACCAGGTTAAGACATGGCTAGAAAGGTACCGATTTTGGGTGTCATAGGGAGGTTCATACCTTATTTCATGCAACCAACTCCTGAACCTATCTGATGAATCTTTTGACCAAGCAGACCATGGGATCAATGTTTTGAGTTTTGTTACTTGGAATATTGATGTCAATAGGCATCCAATCATGCCTAGCCTAAATGATCGGAGGCAACTCTAATCTTGGCCATTTCATAGTGCCTACTCGAGAATAGTTGGATGAGTAATTCATCTAACGATTCTTCTCCACAATCAAAAGTCAAGGGCTTGTAACTTCTTGCACTAATCATGCAAAGGGAACAGTCCTAGTCGAAAGGATAATTCCCCTTTACGGAAATATTTTTTTAAATTGCACGTGTTCTCTTTCAAAATGAAAGCCAAGGCATGATGCCAATATCTTAGCAACTCCACCATGGATAAGTTTAAAGAGTTAGTCCTACAACTAGCTGTGTTTCACCTATTTTTTGATTTCCACTTTTTTTATTATTTAATTATAGTCTCCTTCTATTTTTGACTACTAACCTTTTACTTGTCATGATTTTTCTCATGTAATCACCATAGATCACTTTATGTTTAAATAGATATAGATTTCAAAAAATATATTGTAATAAAACGGTAAACAAGAGGTTTGATTGTTTCATTGTGCATATCCATTTGCATTAGATTCCCATAAAACCCTACGGTAAGGTTAGGTTCCAGATTGTTAGGTAGAAGTAAGCTATTTGCCTTCATGAATACCCCTTTGTATAAGCATGGCAATATTTTCCAGAGTGTGAAGTACCTATTTCTCCTATGAGCATCCCTCTATATTCGTATAGGATCAGGGTGCCTCAATTGTCCTAACCATATGGAGGAGCAATTTTGATACTGACCTAGATGTCATCTCAAACCCATATGTAAGCCTATAAGCCAAACTATGTTGAATCATATCGATATGCTTCTAGAATAACCTAAAGAATAAGCATACTTAGGAAAATACTTCTAACCTTTACTCTTGCATGCCGTAGTTACATAGGTAATAACATACGTACATTGTTGCCCACATGTGTAATGTTAGTGTCAAGGCATGATGTTATGCTATTTGGTTGATGGCTAACCTTCGTCGAGAAGTAGGTGATGGGAAATGAATATTGCCACTTGTAAGGCAACCAAGTTGCCCTAAAAAGTCATACTAAACCCAATAAAGCCGTTATGCTGCCTGATGGTGGCTAAGTGTGTATCATACTTTAGATGGTGATGAACAAACATCACTTCCTAGTTAATTAGTTTTATACCAAAATGGCATATACCACCATTAAGGTAAAACTTCACCCAAATAAATCATTATGCTATCTGACCAACGATGTAATGCATGTCAAATACTAAATGATGACATATGTACATTATCACGTAAGTTGTCAACTTATATTTAGAGGTATCGTATCATCTTAATGTAGGTGATTTTAACATGGACATGTCAATATGTTGCCTGTGTAGATAACTTGTTCTAATGCTCTTCATGTTCTCCTTTAGGCATCATATGCCTATTCTTAATGCATTTTCTGTATGTTATTTACATTATTTTATTATTTATTTATGTTTGCATTATTTTATCTTGTCACTACCTATTTCCTTTCCTTTTGTTTTTCTGACTGTTGCATGCAGCATGCATCTTAATCATTATCATAGGACAATTGGTTAGGTTTCAATGTTCAACAAGTTGTATTTGTCATAAAGCAATAGTCTACCTCCATTGTCAAGTCTATTAAATATGTAAGAGCATGGTAAGAATAATAGCAACCAAAAGATTGGGTTATTCTTAAGCCTAGTTATATCTTAACAGTGCATGAAAAGGTCAAGTTAAGGTACTACTAAAATGATTGGCAAGACCTGAAGCATAATGTGCTAGTGGGAACAATATCAAGAAGGAATCGTTTTACAAGGAGGTATGGAAACATAACTTTTTTCCTTCAAGTCTAATTGGATGTTGGCTTGTTGCAAGCAACTTCAAGGTTTTAAAACCCGTCATATTGATGCTTTACTTTTAATTGAGAAGAGTTGGTCCTCATGATCGATGAATACACGACCTTACTCGACATTAAAAAGGTTAAGTTTAACATAGGTCATTACAGCCACAAAACCATGGAGCGATAAAAATGTCAAGGTGAAAAAAATAGTTGGTGCAATTATTGGGTTAGTCTAAAGGAAACAATGGTGAATGCTACCGATCCAAAGAAAATTTAGGATGCCTATGCATTAGCTATATATGGGATAGTCATATTTTGAAAGATATTGGATTATGTTGAAGTAGCAGTTATGGATTTCTTTTCCCAATTGTGTTACAACATCATTCCCCAACTCATTATTATTACTGAGATTATTCAAGCCCTCAACTTATACAAGAAAATGGGATAGGGTGGTTCATCATATGTGCCCTACTCTTTCACATTTGACTCATCAGCCATTTTTACCCTAAAAAGAGAATGTTGCATAACTTTTTGCCCAATTTCAACCCTATCTCTAAAGTCTTTGAAAAGGAATGGCCCCAAGAAAGTTTAAGGAGCAATCGGTCAAAAAATTTTGGAACCTTCAAGGAGAAAAGGTTACATGGAAGGCCTTATGGCTTTGTTTACAGTCCATCATATACAAATGTAGAGACCTTATAATAAAGAGGCATTACCTATGCCTCTCTCCTAGTTTCGTGACAATTTTAGTGTAAGTAATTCATCCCTTTTGCTTAACACCTCAAACTTTAGGACTACAATTATGTGAGCTCGATTACAAGTCAAAAGTCTAGGCAGCTTTCCATCTTAGGGACAATTCATTGCATGAAGAGATATTGGAAAGGAAGCAGCACGATTTTAGCATATGATGAGTGAAGTATCTGTCAAACTAATATGCCTTGCTATTGTTAGGTGTTAAGATGTCACAAGCACCAAACGGTGAACCTCTTTCCAAGATTAAATTATTTAAGTAGGAGTTCGAACAAGAAAAGGTGATCTCTGCTATGAAAATCACTTGCTTAAGGGATGAAAATAATCAATAGAGATGGACATCTATTGTTTGGATGGCAAGATAAATCAAATCATCAAAGAAAAGAATTACCCCAAGAAAGATCTCGAGAATCTAGAAAAAGACTATATGGTACTCAAAAAAGCAAGCAAGTCTCGATGTATTGGCAAGACATTTGTTGAATGAAAGGTAAAATTTGCTGCCCATGACAAAGAGTTAAATTGCTGGAAAGAAGAAGCTAAAATCAACAAGCAAAAACTTATCAGGGCTTATGCTCTCATATCAACTTGTTAGAAAAGAATTGAACGTCTAGAAGCTTAGTTGCATGATTTAATAATGAATAGGGTCAAGCTCTAGCACTTAGGGTTCAAATATTGAAACATTCTCTCAAAGCTCGTCAGGACTAGATTGATGACTTAGTGAAAGCCTTTGAATAACAAAAATGAGAATGGTAAAAAATGGTTAAGCAAGCATACTTGAATCAAGAGCATTGTCACCATTTTATTGAACAAATTCATGCAACCCAAATTAATGCAAATCACATGATTGAGGTGGCCCTATCTCTGAAATAGGACATCATATCGACTGTGACCATAAACAATAGCTTTTTAATTTCTTGGAACACATGATTAAACAACGTAATACTATCAGATATTTTCAAATGTAATCATATGTAATCAAAGCTTTGTTTGTTGCTCTATACAATTGGTGAAGCTATTCTACAAACTAAAAGTTTCAAATGCATTTGCATAATTGACTCCATTTTTTTGTTGTCATATTCACGTATGCATGTCAATAGTCATTTATTGTCATGATCATATACATAATCAGTATTTCATCGTAAGCAATCATTAATAAATACATTCAACAAATTCTAATTCAGAAATAGCCACAAAAGTGCAAAGGTTTCTAAAACTAAACAAAGAACATGAAACCAATCATTTCAGAAAATTATAATACTTGTCACCATAAACAAATCATGGAAAATGATCTTCAAGCAAAGATAGAAGAACTCGAGTTGATGTACAGGGAGTCTTAGAATCAAATGCTTCATTAGCAAGATGAGATATAGGCATAATCATTAAGCTCATGAAGCTATTAACAATATCCAAGGAAAAGGGACAAGCCAACACCACAAACTAAACTAAAAAAATCATCTTGTTAATGGTACTAAAGCTACCAAAAAGTTACTCATCAAAAGCACCAGCCTAACATAGCACTAACCTTGCCAATTCCACTAGTCATCTATCTGAATCCCTATGGCAACAAATCAATTTATCCAAGGATTTCAAAGGGTAAATGTAAGAGTTTCCCCAACTAATCCCATAGCCTTTAACCACGATGATCAAATGAAGATAAATGGTCAGAAGCTTGCTGTGTTTGCTAATAAAGTAAACAAGTTTCAACCTGCTAAATAGCATCTATAGGCCATCAAGGGCAGTGACAAGTTTAGAGCTATATACACAAAATCTTTGTCTTTTATGTTTAACCTTGACATTCTCTCAAAGTTTAAGATGGCAGAGTTTAAAAAATTCAATGGAACCACTGACCCCATCGTGCATGTTCATATGTACCTTAGGAAGATGATAGGGTACAAAAAATGAAAAACTTTTTATCCATTATTTATAACATAGCTTGGCTAAACAATCACCTGATGGTGCATCAAGCTCGATAATGTCAAGATTTAATCATGGATCAACCTAGCCAGGACCCTTTTGAACTAGTACTAATATGTGTCAGATTGGGCTCCCAACCATTGCTCTCTTATGAATATAGAAAAAAACAAACCAAAAGCTTTAGGCAATATTATCAATGAGGGAGGGATGGGGTAGCTTTAGTTCAATCCTTTCTAACCGAAAAGGAAATGACTATGACATTTCTCAATGTTTTATACCCCCATATTATGACAAACTATTAAAAAACACCACCAAAAAGTTCACCGATGTTGTTTGTCTAACAAGGTGATTGATGCACTAATTAAAAGTGGTTTAATGTCAATCGATGAGTCATTTGGATTAAGCAAAAAGTTATCGCTAACAGAAAGAGAGAAAGAAAGACAAAGCCATAAGCTTTGCCAACCTATCTTAATCGAATCATTATCATGCACCCACTCTAAACTACCCTACTTTAATCTAGTCATGATACCTCTTTAGCCATTTTACATTATAACTTACAACCCATCATTTACTATGGCATTGAATCCTCCATGAAATAACTAACTATAAGCCAACTAAATGTCAACAATCTTGTAAACAATGGACCAAACAATTAAGCTACAAACCAACAAAGATGATAGTTTGACCTTATCCCTATGACCTACAAAGAGCTTTATTTGCTTTACTCCATGGGCGTCCATTTGCTTTTGTGTATGTCCTTAAAAAGAAATCTCCATATCTTTAATGGTATAACCCCAAGTCCATTGTGACTACCATGCTAGGCAGTGGGGATCGATATTGAAAACTACATTTCTTTCTAATAGAAGATCTAAAACATCATTGACTTAAAGGTTTTGTAATTTGAAATGAATTAAGGCCAAATGTTACTACTAATCCTTGACCCAACCATGCTGAACCAACTGTGAGCATGATCACTGTCGACAACCTCCATGATCAATTGAGACTGTGAAAGCCAAACAAAGAGATCCATCTCACCTCACCAACACTTTTGACAATGGGGTTGTGTTAAAAACCTTTGTGCTTTTTTAGTCTATTATCGTTTACTATCAAGAACTAAAGCCTACTTGCTTCTGCCCCATAGGTTATAAGAATCCTATGTAATAGGTATCTTTTAATCAAGTCTTATCAATATAAATGACTTTGCATCAAGCATTTCATCCTACATACCTGTTCATATTCTTCACCTTTGCTTAAACCCTTTATCTATATATTTTTCTATTACTCATTCTTTTTAGGTGCCATAATAAAAGTGACATGGATACTTTTAATGAGCTTCCAAAGATATATTTTAAATAGTTAAACTGTATTGATGAACTTGATTCTGATAAAAATTATAAGGGAGGTTCTATGCCATTAAAGTTGTCATAGTCACTTAAACCTTGTTATTTCATCAACCAGAACTTAAGATCATTTATGATAGGAGCAAATTAGAAACTCTAAGGAGCAGGCCTTTAAATACAAAGTGAACAGAATACAGAGGCATGCGTCTGAATGCTATATCACATGATCAAGACATCCAACATCTTTTCTAAGAAAATCTTTCCCTAAAAGTGACTTATCAGCTATACAGTCATGTTTGAAATGAAAGACGTTCGTCTTTTCCTTCATCCTTTCATAAACTATAAAATCATTTTCCCCTTGCTACCTTTTTTAAACTTAACGATCTTATTCTTTTAAAAAGCTTGTCTTGCAATGTGGCTAGGACTAGAATCCTAACCAAGCCAAACTTAAAAAGCCATCATTCCTACATATATCTATATATTGTATTCTTTAGTTATATGGGCCATATCATTAGTACTTTTTATTAAATTTATTTTTTATTTTTTATTTTTTATCTAGGGATAAGTCATCGAGATGAATCGTTTACTCAATTTAACCCTAAATAACCATTATGAAATGACCATTTATCTTGGAGTCACCACTAATCTATTTTGGCTAGGTGAAATTGGTCACCTATCGAGCTTCGTATTTCAAGGGCTATGAAACCCTTAAGAACAAACTTTGAGGTCTACGTGAAAACTAGAGATCACATGAAAAGGTATGAGAGTTAATTACAATAATGAGTAAGGATCAATCCTTTTCATAATGCCTAGCAGTCAGTACTTTATTAATCATACATCAACTTGAATTTTGGTATTTCTCCAATTTCAATATGTGGCCTTTAATTATAATTCCTATTTTCCAAAATAAAAATTTTATGAACAAATTTATTATTTTGCATGAGAAAATTGGTTATTTAATATTTTTGAAAAATCAAAATATCTTCTACACCTTACCGAGGGACTAGAAAATACAAGAGGTTTTATTCTACAATATTTAAAAATTCTTGAATTCCTTTTTGAAAAAAGATATCTTGTTATTCAAATAATCTATAGAACCTTCTTGTATTCTAAAAGAAATTCCACGTATATTTTAACTTAGAGACATTATCATAATGTTTCAAATTTCAATCATATATAAAAAAATACCCTAACACATGGTTTAAATGAAAATTCCAAAACATTATACTTAAAATTCAAATTTGGCCGATAAGACCAAAATGTCCTCTAAATTAATTTTGTCTTGAAAGTATCCTGGTAACTCTCTAGGATTTAGTTTTAATGCTAAATAATCAAAATGCCCTTATAATATACCTTCAATATGAAAGTATCTTGATAACCTTAAAAAACTAAAAACTAGTCTAAAATGATGAACCTATCCCTAATAGGTACCTTCGAACTAAAAGTATCTCAGTAATCACATAATACTCAATTTTAATACAAAATTATCAAAATATCTTTAAGGTATGCTTTTGACATGAAAGTGTTTGAGTAACCCTAAACGACAAAAAAATGATCATAACAGGATGAACCTATCCAAAATACACACTGTTGGCCTACAAGCATCTAGGTGACTACGTTGGACTTTATTTTAGAAGAAATTACTAAAATAGCTTTATCTTGAAAGCATCTCTATAACCCTAAAAGACATAAAAATGGTAAAAAAAGTAAACATTTTACCGTAAATAGGTAATTTGGATATTAAGTGACCCAAAATGCAAAAGTTGCTATTAAGCCCTTAAACTTTTCAAAATTTTATTTCGTACCCTCTCGGAGAACCAAAATAATACGAAAGAATTTTTATTACTTTACATATCGTAGAGGACCAGAGGTATACTAAACAAAATCAAAATGCCATAAATGAGGGAATATAATTGTTAGCTATATTAGCTTTAAATTAATCTCAGTTTTGATATAACTAAAACTTTAGCTTAATTAGCTTATGTTTAAATATTTTCAATATTAGTATTTTTCTTCATGAAATACTTCACAAAGGAATTTTGAAGACCAGTATCGATACCAAGAACATGTGTATTGATACTATGCATCAAACCCTCAAATGTATCATTACAAGTGTGTATGTATCGATACATAATGATGAGTATCGATACCGACCCCATAAGTATCGATACAGGGCTTGGCAGTAGCCTAAGTTTGCCTGAAACCCTCAT